>JAIXMO010000080.1:0-90257 GCA_025677825.1 Helicostylum pulchrum
TCGGCAAAAAGAAAAGGGCGATGACAAGCTTGAAGAGAAAAAGTAAGCTTACATACAGCAATATATATTTAATAATCAATGCTAATGTTCTTAAAAAGATATAGTCGTAAATAGTAACCAAGTAAATTTGTAGACAGTACACTTGTTCCACTTGTCGTTTTTGGAGACGGAATGAAGCAAAAAGATGCAGTCAGGATGAAGAAAAGGTTATTCGGCGTCACTAAAATACTATATAAAGAAATAATCTGTCAACAGAAATAGAATCTTGTTGCAATTGTCGATATCAACAAGTTCAGAACTTCTGTGTAAGTATACTTTAGTTTATTTCTTTTTAACGGTCGTTTAGAAATAACTTGTATTTATTACAGACTTATAACATGTGTAAAGGTGAAGAAAAAATGAAACCTTTAAAGCTCTTAAATGGAATTAAAGTCAATGGTATCCTGGAATGTGGAGAACCTTGTCATTTACTTTGGCAACGCGATGTCAATGCTACGAAAAATATGCTTGACATTGCTGATACTATTAGGGAGGGTCAAGGTAGACCAAATCCACTCAACGGACCGATCGCCGTAGAGAAAACGGTTTCGCTTTAAGTGGTTCAGATGTATACTCGTAATTATATACTTTAAATTAAAAAATAACTGAGGGTTTCAAAAGCTAACTTGCCTTTTTTGTCCAGTTGTGCATTCAGTAAAATGACAGATTGCATGATTTGGAGGCTTAAAATCCTTTGTGACTTGAAATCGTTTCCAGGTTTATAGATTTTTCCTGCTTTTTTTTTCTCTTTTTTTCTTTTCTTTGTAACGAAAGCGATACTACCACCATGGGAAAAGAACGTTCAGCCATTAGTAAAAGTATGAGCAAAAAGAAGGTATCTGGTACTCATGTATCAGGACTTTCAACCTCTAAAGCAGGTCCCAAACGTAAGGAAACTCCTGTCAAGTACGGAAAGCTTTCCAGAGCTCAAAAACAGGATTTCGAAGATTATGGTGAACTTGTTCCTCAAGACTTTGAGTTAAACCAAGAAGAATCAACAACAAAGTAAAAAAAAAACACATCAAGCCTTATTTAACGAAAAAAAAAACTGAGCTAATATATATTTTTATTTTTATATAGACGTAGAAGAGTTGTATCAGAAGAGGATTTAGATAGAGAATTAAACGAAGAAAAGAAACGGGCCGAAGGTCAATTCGACTCTAGTGAAGATTCCGGTAGTGACAGTGAGGAGGAAGACTGGAAGAAACCTTCTGCTTACTCTTTGCTTATCGGTTCATTAAAGAAGAATTCTAAACAAAAGGATTTCTATAAAAAAATTAAACGTGAACAAGAGGGCATCGAAGAAGTATCTGCCAGTGATGAAGATCTTGCTGAAGATGAAGAGGGTATGGAAGAAGGCGAAGAATTAGACGACGAAGAATTGGAAAGTGAAGAATTAGACGAGGAAGAATTAGAAGAAGAAGACGACGAAGATGAAGAAGATGAAGACGAGGATGCAGTTGAGGAGGAAGAGGATAAAGACGCTGCCGATATTGTAGAAGAGGAAGAGGAAGAGGAAGAGGAAATTGTCTACGTCGGTAGTGAAGATGAAGAAGAAGTCCCTGATGATTTATTCGAAGCTAGATTTGCTGATGAACAACCTTCTTCTTTTGACGAAAAAATTTCAATTGTTGAACAAAAGAAGTGGATTCCTCAAATGTTCCATGACGACATATTGGCCGATGTAACTGCTTTAACTACTGTTACCGATAACCACGTTAAGGATATGCCTCAAATCGAAAACTTGGAAGATGCTAAAGTAAAGACACGTATTGCTAACTGCTGGCCTAAGGCTAATAAGGAAGTTGTTAAAAAGGGTAAGAGAAAGCATAAGATATACATATACGATAGACTCCAAAAATTAAATATGTATTTGATTTATTTAGGAAAGGGTATTTTCACACCCCTTCAAAATAATTTGTTCAACCAAATGAATAGCTATCGCGATGTTGTATTCTGTAACCGAGAGTTAAGTAACGCAAAAGCTATTAGAAACACTTATGCTCTTCATGCTTTGAATCACATTACCAAGTATGTAGAACTTACACTGCAAAAAAAAAAAAAAAAAAAAAAAAATGCGGCCCGAGATATATATACTAACATATTTTCTATTTCAGAACAAGAGATCGTGTATTAAAGAACAATGCTAAGCTTAGCAAGGCTCAAAAGGACGGAACTGATGCTGGAGAAATGCGTGATCAAGCTTTTACTCGTCCAAAGGTTTTGATTATTTTACCTTTCAGAAATACAGTTGTTGATGTCGTCGATACTTTAATTAAATTATCTGCTACTGAGCAACATGACAATAAGAACAGATTCTACGAGCAATATAACTTACGAGAAGACGAAGCTATCGATGTCACAAAGCCTGCTGATTACTTGCAAAATTTCCAAGGAAATATTGATGATCATTTCCGCTTAGGTATCAAGTTTGCAAAAAAATCTATGAAGCTCTATGCTGATTTCTATAACGCTGATATTATCATTGCTTCCCCGTTGGGTTTGCGTACCTTGATCGGTACTGAAGGGTAAATGCCTTCATGTATATATAATGTTAATAGCGAAAACTAATGCATAATTATATAGTGACAAGAAGAGAGATTTTGACTTTTTATCCTCTATCGAATTGGTTATTTTGGACCAAACCAATCATTTCTTAATGCAAAATTGGGAACATATTGAACACATCTTTGATCATCTCAATTTAATTCCTAAAGATAGTCATGATTGTGATATTTCTAGAATTAAGAGCTGGTATTTAGACGGAAAGTATGTACCACTTGAAAAGAAAAGATTCTTGCTTCGATACTAATAGTTTCTGTATAGGGCTAAATATCTTCGCCAAACACTTGTTTTTGCCGACTTTTTAACACCTGAATTCAATGCATTATTTAATAAGCATTTAAAGAACGTTTCTGGTAAATTAAAGATCAAAAAGGCTTATGAAGATGGCTCTATTATGGATGTCATTCCTCAAGTACAACAAAGCTTCACACGTATTGATGCTCCTTCTTTAAAGGCTATCAATGACACACGTTACAAATTCTTTATTGAAAAGGTAAAAAAAAAAATTTACTATGATTGATTGTTTAGTATTATTTAAAAATCTAACCTCTCCCTCTTAGACACTTCCTACACTTCGTAAATCAGCTATTATGCAATCACATACCCTTATCTTTATTCCTTCTTACTTTGATTTTGTTAGAGTAAGAAACTATTTTGAAGATAATAAGTATTCATATGAACCTTGCTCAGAGTAAGTGAAATATTTATTTACTTTTAAAATGTTTTCTGATGTTTATTATTTTTATTAGGTATGCTTCTGGTAGCCAAATCACTAGATCAAGAGCTCAATTTTTCCATGGTAGATCCAACTTCCTCTTGTATACAGAGAGACTTCATTTCTTTAGAAGGTATAATATTCGTGGTACTTTCCATGTTGTATTCTATGGTCTTCCTGAAGACCCAATGTATTATACTGAAATTGTCAACTTTTTGGGCCTCAAATTCGATGAAGCAAGTGCTGCTGAAGAAGCTACCTTTTCTTGTACTGCCTTGTTCTCCAAGTATGATTTCTTAAAGTTGGAGCGTGTTGTAGGTACTGAGCGCGCAAAGAAAATGTGTACTGCTCAAAAGAATGTTTTCATGTTTGCATAAAAATAAATAAATAAATAAATTAGAAGTTTTTGTATCATATAAATTTCTCTTTTTTTTTTTTTACAGAGATAGCAGTCGCTCAGATTCAGTGTTTCGCGTTTGAAAAAATACCTTTGGGACGTAAGTAATATCAGTTATACGATTATCGAAGTTATTAAAGTATCATTCTTCGGGAAATATAAATTTAGTCGTTTTTACTGAAGATGCAAGAACTATTTATAGGCTTTCTTAAAACTTGCTTTTTACATTTCTTTTAAAAAAGCAAGAGATTTTAGGCCTGCTTACCTCTCACCTTATTATTACCAGTTTAATTGTATAGAAAAATTCTGGTCTATTGAATTTCACCAATTTCATTAGAGTGTCTGAAGCTTGCGCTACTTTCTCCCACCAGCCAGACTGTATGCATGTATGTATCAATTCATTGCTGGTATAAAAATATTGTCGTCAATGTAGCCATTCTATTCGCGCGAACGTCATTATTTTTCAAGGCACTTGACCTCTGGCATGAACGTATAAACCTTATAAAAATACGATCTGCTTTGGTATATACGGGCCAGGCACTATTTTTTTAATCTAGCTCTAGACACAAAAGAGTGTAACATACCACTGAAACAAGTTGATGGTCCGTAAGTGAGTTTTTTTTTTTTTTATTCCAAAAGATCAATTTATCCACTAATAAATATCTTGTTCTAAGCAAGATAGATACGAACTAAAAATAATAATAAAGCGCACTTTCATTACGCTTTTAGTTTTGAATGAGTACAAAATCATGTAATAATGAAAGAAGACAACGAAAAAAAAAAGTATCGTGATATATGAAAGGAGAGATCACTTTTATATGCAGTTCTCCAGCAAAAGCAAATTACAAGTTAGGAAATTCACACACAAATGAACGCCATAACCTGTTATACTTGGATACTGAAGCTTACGAAAAAAAAAGCCTTTAGAACTCAGAAAACGTTTGATCCTAAAAAAAAAACGCCAATTTTTTATACTTTTTTCTTTCCCTCTTTTTTTTTCTTTAAAAAATAATAACAACAATCAATATGAGTTATAGGTTAGAAGTAGGTTACGTTTCTTTTTTATAAAATGATAGTAATAATAATAAAAAAAAGCTAAAATCAAATAATGGATAGTACGCCAAGGTAGTACGCATATACGATAACTTTTTCTTTGTTACAGCAATACTCGTATTTATACACATTTTATTAGAGTGATAGAAGCACATGTAATGGTCCAAAGTCTTCCTGTCCAAGCGAAGACTATAGTATAGGAGTAAGTAAGATACAAATATGATTTATATATATATATATACATCTAACCTCCCCCCCCCCCCTCTTTTACGAAAAAAAAAGAAGGGCGAACTTAGACTTGGTGTCGAAGTTCTCAATATCCACGGTATAAAATGGAGACACTGGTAACGTACTTTTTTTTATATGTATAATATCATTTTCTCATATTGATTTTTTTCTTTTAAAAAGGTACTGTACAACGCCCAAGGTTCTTGAAAATATGAAATCAGATTTTAGAGAACCTAGTGGAATCAACGGTTGGCAAGATCTTCGACCTGAGGACCGAGAAAGAGTGCAAAGAGCTTGGGAAGAAGGAGAAATCCCTGAAAATGAACGTCCTGAATCTGCTAAAGAACATGCGACAACGTAAGTTTTCATTTATCATACACATGTAAAATATTAAAAATGAGTGATTTATATAGAAATAAGAGAAAACATGCTGATATTCCTGCCACTAGTGAAACTGCCACGTAAGTTACTGCATACTATTTATCATACAATATACATGTTCATTGTTAATATTATGTAGTCAAGAAAATAACGATGAAGATAAAGAAGAAGTTAAAGAAGATGTCAAGAAAGAAACTCCTCCCAAGTCTGCTGTCAAGGGAACCCGCGAAAAATCAGACAAGCAAGAAGTGTCTATCCAAGAACCTGCTACCAAAAAGACGAAAACTATCCCGGAAGAACCCAAGGTTGCTGCATACGCTTATCGTAGCAAAAAAGCCAATTTACGGTAAGAAAACGTTTTCATGACATCATTAATTTATGCTGAATTTATATTAATAGTGAGAAGAAATCAAGAGGCGAACCTACTAGAAGATCATCTCGTATTACTGCTATTAAGAAGGAGCCCTTTAAAGAAGAGTTAGAAGAGTAAAGTATTCTTTATATTTTTGGGACTACCATTTTAATTGACTTGAATTTTTTTTTGTGTATAGACCAGTAGCTGCTCCTAACAGAAAGAGAACTTCAGCTAAAGCTACTGATGACGTTACCTCTAAGAAAGCCAAAAAGAATTAAGAAAGCAAAGTTTTCATTTTAGCAGCCCAATATTGAAACATAATTTTCAAAGTAGCACAAGAATGTTTACCAAACAAATAAAAAGGATTGAAACACAACTTTTTTGTTTATTTTAATAATAAGGGTCATGGTATCCATCGTTTTGATAATGTTCTTGAGAATTAGGGGACTTTTGAGGAAAATGTTCTTCGTTATTATTATTATTAGTAGTAGTGGTAGTAGCTGCTGTTGCTACAGCAGAATGGTTCAACATGATGGGGGTCCAAGATTGAGAATGAATTGGAGGTGTAACAGAAGCAGGTGTATAATAATGAGGTGGGGAATATTGATAAGATGCATCATAATCAGGTTTCTTACCAAAAGAACTCGATGATAACATATGATGATTATAATCTAATAACGTTGGTGTGTAAACAAAATCAGAAAAATGCATATTTTCGTGTTCATGATGAAATTTTTGTTGTTGTTGTGGTTGTTGTTGTGGTTGTGGTTGTTGTTGTGGTTGTTGTGGTTGTGGTTGTTGTTGCTGATGTTGTTGCTGATGTTGTTGTGGTTGTGGTTGTGGTTGTGGTTGCTGTTTCTGTTGCTGCTGCTGCTGCTGCTGTGGTTGGTGTACATATTGATTAGATAATAAATTGGATAATGTGACAGGTGGCATTAATGAGTCTTTATCAGTTATAATCTCTGTATGTAAAGTCTCTCTAAATATAGTCTTGATTCTATTTACAAGTGATAAAACATATTTATGATGTCGCACAGGTGCTGATAGTAAAATATGAGCCATTTTTTCCAAATTTGTTTTAGCGATTTCCCGTTCACTTGCATCTGGTTGTGATAAAATGTTATTGTAAATCATGGTTGTCACCATTAAATTCTCTAATGAAAAGTGACACCAGCGTTGATTTAATTGAACCCAGCACTCTAATAGTTCCACAGTATTATGGGCAGCTTTTAAACAAATATCTCGCGACAGAACTTCAATAGTACTACTATTATTTGAAGAAGATTTACTAAAGAATAATCCATACAACTGACATAACTGAAAATTATACTCGAAATTTAATTTTATGCATGATTGCTCCTTGAATGAAGTTGTGTTCCAATTTCGTTTTGTCAAGTCTCCCGATTCATACTTTAAGTAAGCTGGTAACGATAAATACCAATTTTCTAGTTCTTTATCAATGGCTGATACCTGACTCAATAACGGTTTATCTTCGGTGGTCTTGTAAATAATGTTACGATAAATTCTAGTAATTTTAAACCTTTGAATCATGAATTCAACACGATATTTTATCTCTCCTTTTTGTTCATGATCCAAGACTGTAGGAAATTGAACAGTAATCATATTTTTTGGCGGTAAAGCAAATGGTTTATCAGAATGCATGGAACCTAATGTTTCGAGAAAATAAACGACCCAAAAAAACCTTCTATTCTTTTCTCTTTCGATTTCACTATCATGTTTTGACTCTTGATGCATTTTTAAATCCAAGCACATACGTATAGCTAACCCTAAATAAATATAGGCCTCTGATTCTATTTCGGTTTTTTGTTCACTGGGAATACCAATCGTATAAATGTACATGATGATCAAACTGTGCATCGTATCTACACTGGTCTTCATAAACCGTTCCTTGATTAACGACTTTGCTTTCATGAAAAAAGGTTGTCCTACTTGATTTGGATCCTTTCCAGGAAATAAATCATGATGAATGGCTCCGTGTCTTGCTGTCCAAGCAAATACTGAATTAGCTAGTAAAGGGTCTAAAGTTCCATTATTGTATCTTGCTTTTACAGAATTTTGAGGATCAGGACAAGGTAAACATAAAAAGCACTCACAAAAGATATTTAACATGTGCTGTATTGTGTCATCATCATGAATAATATATTCGTTATTCTTCTCTTCTATTGGTTTATTACGTTGTTCGGTTCCCCAACTACTATAGAGTGGGAAGGTTTTTAGTCGAGATTTCCATAGCGGCTTCTTTTTTAAAAGTGTTGCTGTATCTGCTCTTGATGCATTCTCTGTACAAGATGATGATTGCGATAGAGTATCTTGAATACCGCTTAGATCAAACCGAGATACCCCAGAAAGTAAGATATCATATAAAGCATGTAACGAGATAATATTTGTGTCGACTCGAAGTCCTTTTGGTGTAAGTGATAGTTTCCATTCAGCATTAGATGTAGTCATTAAACGGTTGATAGCTGGCTCTCTGGTGACCGGTTCATTTGTAATGCTAGTCTCTTGATTGTCCATAGTTGTACGGTTGGTTCTTACTTCATTGGCAACATATTGAGTGTTACTGCATACTTCTTTAATATCTGTCTCGATTGACTGTACTCGTTTTTGAAGTATATCTACGGTTTCGTTTAACTTTACAAGGTTAAATAAATCGACTTGTGTAGCACTTCCATCATATGAGCACTGAGCTATTGCCGGGTAAGGTAATTTGTTAGTCCTTGTATTTTTATTAATTTATTTTTTTGAGAACCTTTTGCTTGTTGACAACGATTACATTGAGGATGAGTGAAGTCGCATTTAACTAAAACAACAAGTTAATCTTGATTCTATCCATTAGAGGTTTTACTGACTAATACCTTTTTTCGAGCTTTTATTTATTTATTTATTTATATGGATACATGTATATTTATAAAAAGAGGTCATAAGTTCATAGAGAAAACAGAAAGAAAAAAAAATTGAAAACTTACCGACATCGCTCACAAGCCATAGTCATTCGAATCTTTTTTGAGGCCGAGTTATGTTGTTTCATACCTTTGAAAAAGAAGAAAAAAAAAGGAACAGAAGAAAAAAAAAAGAAAAAAAAGAGAAGACTATGTTCTCTCTTTCTCTCTCACGTATAATAAGATATTACACACGGTTCGTTCACTCTTGTGACTGAGTTTCGCAATACGAAAATAAAATATATAACATTTGTAGCACCATGTGTGTAAAATGACATCAAAAAGATTATCAATGCAAACAAAATGACTTGGAACAACTCGAATAAATTTTATTTCGGTTTTAAAAATAATAATGCTATTTTTTCTTTCTGGTTATAAAAAATGAAAATATGAAAAGGGGGGAAAATGTGGTAGCTATTTACAAAAGATGAGCGGTACGGAAGTTCTCACCAGCATAGATGGAGTTACCCTCACCAAGTTCTTCTTCAATACGTAAGAGTTGGTTATACTTGGCAAGACGTTCGGAACGACAAGGAGCACCAGTCTTGATTTGACCAGTACGGAGACCGACAACAAGATCAGCAATGGTCTAAAAAAGAAAGAAATAGGTTAGTTTATCTGCCCAACATATAATAAATTCAAGTGTAACGTACGGTATCCTCAGTTTCACCAGAACGGTGAGAGACCATGACACCCCAACCAGCAGCTTGAGAGTCTAAAGCAGCTTGAATAGATTCAGTAACGGTACCGATTTGGTTAACCTTGAGCAAGAGAGCGTTACAGGCCTTCTTTTCAATAGCAGTAACAATACGCTTAGGGTTAGTAACCAAAAGATCGTCACCAACAAGTTGGAAGTCGGACGCAGCGGCCAAGTGAGACCAGGCAGCCCAATCATCTTGATCAAAAGCATCTTCAATAGAAACAATAGGATACTTTTCGGCGTAAGTGTTATAGAGAGTAGTGAGCTCCTTACCATCAAGCCACTTAGACTTATCAGAGTTAGGGTTCTTGAAATCGAGATCGTACTTTCCCTCCTTGTAGAATTCGGAGGCGGCACAATCCATACCAATCTTGACCTTACCAGTGTAACCAGCCTTTTCAATGGCTTGAACCAAAAGTTCGAGACCTTCCTCATTATCTTGAATGTTGGGAGCGAAACCACCTTCATCACCAACGTTGGTAGCATCAAGACCATACTTGGCCTTGATAACCTTTTGGAGGTTATGGTAGACTTCAGAACCAATCTTCATGGCTTCCTTGAAGGACTTGGCACCAGTAGGAAGAATCATGAACTCTTGCATAGCAAGCTTGTTACCGGCATGAGAACCACCGTTAATAACGTTGAAAGCAGGGACGGGGAGAACGAAAGGCTTCTTGGAACCAGAAAGGTCGGCAAAGTGAACGTAAAGAGGGACACCCTTATCACCAGCAGCAGCCTTACAGACAGCAAGAGAAACACCAAGAATGGCATTAGCACCGAGCTTACCCTTGTTAGCAGTACCATCAAGGTTGATAAGGAATTCATCAATAGCTTTTTGCTCAGTAACGGCGATCTTGGATTCGATCAAAGCGGGACCAATGACCTTATTAACGTTAGCAACAGCCTTAAGGACACCTAATTAAAATAAAAAGAGAGCGCGAATGTTAATCACTAGTATAAAAAATAAAAAAGGACGCGTCTTTTCTTACCCTTTCCCATATAAGCGTTCTTGTCACCATCACGGAGCTCAACAGCTTCGTGGACACCAGTAGAGGCACCAGAGGGGACAGCGGCACGGAAGACACCCTTAGCGGTAGTGACTTCAACTTCAACAGTGGGGTTACCACGAGAATCGAAGATTTGACGAGCGTGGACGTTGGTAACAGTAGACATATTTAATTAAAAAAGATATTTCTTTAAGTAAAAAGAAGAAGAAAAAAGAAAACTTAAATTGATGGGGGTGATTTATATTTTTTTTTTTTTTTTTTTTTTTTTGTAGATACGATCAAAAAACTCACGCGACAGTCACCCAAAGGACCCAAACTGAGACCCATGCCCTTGAATGGGGAGAAAATCTTTTGCATCAATCTGTAACCCAATTTACTCCGCTCAATGTAGCTTTTTTCGTGTAAATTTCATAAAACAAAAGGCTTTACGCCAAGCGTGTGAATAAAACCTATTGGTTTAATTGTTTATTGTTATTTTTTTACTGGATTTTTTTTTGTTACCAGGCTCTATCGAGGTAAAAAAGAAAAGGGAACGTAATACTTACTAAATAGATGGGAACTGATTACTACCACAAAAAACTATATCGCGTATATCAGAAAATTTATCTTTTTTTTCTTTAGCGATAACGATCAGCTAAATGGACTAATACTAGAATCAAGCTGAGCCAATCATATGATATTATCTTTGACAAGATCAGAACCCCGAATTGAAACGCTATTTTTCTTCAAAAAAAGTCTCAGTCATGTGATACTCAACTTGAGGCGGAGACTCCTCACAAACCGAAGCAACAGCACTTTACAGAATGAATTCATTGAAGGTATACGGGTAGTCCACCTCCAGCTTATTGCCCTAGCTTTCCTTAAATTTAGAATAGACAAATCACTTTTCTTCTTCTTTTTCTTTACAATGCATACCACCTGTAAATAATTTTTTTTTTACATGTGTACTTTTTAATTTGTTATTCTGCGTTTTTTTTAGAGCTGAAAAAAAGTAATTCTAGCCTTGTGCTAGCGGTTGCTTTACAAAGTGCTGTATTCTTTTGTACGGACATAAAAGAAAATAAAAATTCTTATTATAAAGGTACGTGTACCCCCAAAAAATGCTTTCTGTTTCATTCTAATCTTGATGCACCTTAACTTAACATAGTTTTTTTCTCAGTGTACACTTTACTTAGGTGTATAACCAGTATGCAGCCCTTTTTTTAGCAAATATTTTATCTGTTGAAATGTCTTGTCCGCAGGAATTCATCGACAAAAAAAAAAAATAGAAATTAAACAGACTGTAAAAAACTACCAATTCTTTTCTGAAAATGCCGTAAATCGTTGGAATTTTAAAAAAAGTTCTTTGAAGACTTATTTAAGAGAGTATAAGGATAGTCTCATATCTTTTTTTTTAGAAAAACAGGTAAAATATGGACATAAAAAGTGTTATGTGTCCTAATACTCTTGGTAGCAAAGAACTATATTGGTTGTTACTAACACTTTTTACTTGGTATACAATCTTAACCGATAATACCGTCAGAATTGATTTAAATAAGGAATGTTGTTACCCTCTACCATTTCTGAGGATATCCAACAACAACAAAAAAATTGGAGCAAACTGTCTATATAAAAATAGAAAATAAACTAATTTGTAACGACTATAATGTACTGAGCGAGTACAACTTGAATGCTGAAGAGGCAAAATCAAACCATTAGTTCCAAGCAACCTGTCACACTTTTTTTCCTCAAAGATACATCGATCTTTTTGTTGTGGTTTGGAGCTAATGGTTTTGATAACAACCTCAATGAAGCTGAAAAGAAAGCCATCCTACTTACTCATTTAGTATTGACAGGTTTTTATACAAACTGTTGCAAACCAGAAACGGTGAACAAGATAAACGAGAGAATGCCCTTTGTGGAACATTTGGCTCCCATTTTTAAATACTTCAGTACCGTGTGCAAATTGATCTAGTCGCTTTAGAATTAGGTGTGAAAAAGGGTTTGATGCCAGTCTTTTCAGCACCTCTAAAAAAGGGATACTCGCATCCAATCGATCAAAGTGTTCGAATTGATGTTTTTTACAAAAGTATCTATCGCTTTTTTAGTATTTCGTCTTCTAAAAAAATAACATGGATCTTATAATTAAAATAGCGTTGTGGTAATACACATCCATTTGTGTAAGCACAGTGAGTGATCACTACTTAAGACGATTCGGTATAAATAATATAAAGTTGTCAACGACCGCGTGTTAATAATGAAAAGTCTACAAAGTATTGCAAATACGTGGTGTGTATCATCTCGTTTATTCTTTGTTCCACATAAACAAAAAAACTTGCATGAATCAAATTGGATAAACCAAGTAATAAATATGTCACTTTTTTTTGAGCGCTATAAGGGCCGTATGAATCAATTAGATAAATTGACAAAAAAAAGGGTATGATTCATATTTTGATTGGTGCTATTTTATTAAAGCGAGGTCATGAATGATAACGTCAAGGTGATATTCTAGTTTGAAGCACAGAAATAGCAGTCCATAACCCAAAAAAAAAAAAATAGTCTACTGGGTTAGGGCAGTTTTTTTTTTTTTTTCATTTTAATCCCTTGAGATATATTATAAGGATGAGTCAACTAGTAAAGAGTGTCATTCCAAAGACAGGTCAACAAGTTACTCGTTTAGGTTTCGGTAGTTATCGTGCTTCTAAACCTATTCACGCTCAAGCGTTAACTGCAGCCTTAGAAGGCGGTGTAAATATTATCGATACAGGAAATAATTTTGAAAATGGTACCTATAATATAATACACATAAAAAAAAACCTAGTAATAAACAATAAAAAAAGGTGCTAGTGAAACTTTGATTGGTAATACTTTGGATTCGTTGGTAAAAAAGGGAAAGTTATCACGCGAGGTAAAAAGAAAAAAAAAGCTGGATTTGATAGACGAGATAAAGTTTTTAACAAAAAATAGTCTATTACACTTGTCACCAAATCAGGTTACCTAAGCTCAGTTGATATTGGTTCATTTGACCCTAATCAAGATTACGTACAATTAACAGAAAAGAGTTTTCACTCGATTAGTCCAAGAATATTAGAAAAACAAATTCAAACATCATTGGATCGATTAAAAACCAACAAACTTGATATCTTTATGATCAATTCTCCTGAGCGTATGATGTTTTCTAAAAACAGAGTAAATAGAATACCAACAATATAAAAAATACAAGTGACTCATTACCTCTTAAAAAAAATAGAGATATACATCAGCTCAGTTGTACAAGGATTTATCTCTGAGTTTTCGTTATCTTGATGGACTTGTGAAATCTGGTAATTACTGCAAAAAGAAAAGAAAAAAAGGGATACTAAAATATACATTTTTTAAAAAGGTACTATTGGTGGTTATGGTGTTTGTTCAAATACACTAGCATTGCCTAATGCCGCGGATCACATTTCTCTTACCGATATATTAAAAGCTTGTCCTAATACTGCAAACTTTGTTGCTGCTGAGGTGCCTTTTAATTTATACGAACGTGACGCAATTGTTACAAGTGAAAATGATGAAAAGAGAACTGTAGCTGAAATAGCAAAGGTAAAAAAACATTAGTTATCGTATATATGTATTTACTCATGTATAAAATTAAAATAGGAAAACGATATTTATTTGATGACAAACAGACCTTTGAATGCGATTGCTAATGGACAAATTAGAGTTTTAGTAAACCATGAATTGGGAGCCGATGGAAAAGGACCAGGTAATAACTGACATGATCATTCTTTTTTTTTTTTAAAAAAAAATCTAAACTTACGTTTTTTAGCCGAGCATGAAATTATGTCAAAAATGCAAACTTCGTTTGAAAAAGTAGCTAAATTAGAATCCGACGTCATGTCTGAACGTAAATACAAAAAGAAAGAAAACGAATGATTTTTTTATATTCTAAAAATATGATTTGTAGTACCTGTAGAAGAAGAAACTTTAACAGCTAAATTTGTTTGGGGTCAAGTCTTGTCTGAAAATTTAGCTAGACTATCTCAAAATCATTTTGCTACAAGACATTATTTAACAAATCAAGTTTTACCTGCCCTTCAAAAGGATTTAGAAAGTCTTGAAAATTTTGCTAGTGAATTAGGAAGTGACCAAGAATTAGCTGCTTATCAACATTGGATAGAAGACTATAGAAAGGTAAAAAAAAAAAAAAAAGCTTCACATTTTGTATTTTAAAAAACTAACCGCCATCGAAAAAAAAAAAGTCTGTCACTGCGTTAACAAAAGATATTGTTCATTATGCATATATCGACACCCTTCGTAAGAACAACGAACTCGATCGTATCTTGACTGCCTTATGCCCTACTATGAAGGATATACCAAAGGACGCCTACTCCCCACTCTCTATTAAATCCCTTCGATTCTTAATGTCTCATACTGAAGTAGGCACCGTCTTTACTGGTATGAGAGATCCTACCTATGTGAAGGACGCTCTTTTTGCTGCTAGACAAGAATTAATAGACGAAGAAGATATCAATGATGTTTGGCGTTGTCCCATCTTTAATTAGAAAACATAGATCCAGGCGATCCCTCCCTTAATATTTTTTTTTTTTTTTTTTTTCGTACTATATTACTTCAAACAATAAAACGTATTTACGCTAATTTATGCAATACATACACGTGGATAAACCTGCGTTAAAGACTATATCGTGTAACTCTTTTAGATGAGAAGATTATTCCATCTCATTTGAAACAAATTAATAAAATCATTCTCAATCAGAGTGACGAAAAAAAAAACTATCTTGCGTCATCTATTACACCAAATATTGCTAAACGATACACGAGATAATAAGGGGTACTTTGTTTGTAAGTCGTGTCAAACTTTTCAACATTTGATCTCATTTATTTGTATCGCCTGGATAAAAAAGGCGTTATATGATAAATTGACAAATTGTTCCGTCCGATTAAGATACTAGTTAGTTTTTTGTCATGTATATTACACGGTAAGTACATTGACTTTTTTATATATGCAAATTCAATTGCGCCTATGAACTCAAAATCTCTTTATTGCTTTTACAGTAGGTTAGTGTTATTTATTAGCCCCGTAATAGCGTTAGAAACTATCGAAACTCGATTACTCCTTTTCAACTATGAAACGAGTACGATAAGACTTTGGTACACAATGCATGACCCAAAACTAATAAATAAATAGAGCCAATAACAAAGAATACTGTTGATGATGTAATTGTCCACAAAACTATTTACTTCCAATTGCATTACTTATAAGTCGCGGCAGATTTGAGTAAGATAGTCTTGGCGCGCGCTCTATTTACGCGCTCAGAAAAAAAAAGGTCTAAAGTATTACTTCTCACGTACCTTTTATGCACGGTACTTAGTTGCTCTATAGGTTTGTAAGCCCTGCAAGAGAATCTAGCAATACATTTCTTGAAAACACCTCCTGCGACCAACATATCATCAAGTGAAATCGGTGTAGGCAGTGGACAATATAGAAACCGTAACAAACTTGTAAGAAAAAAAGCTGCAAACCAAGGAGTCAATATTCAGTCTATCGAAACAGATCTTTCAAAACATCCTTTAACGACTTCTATTTCTTCTGTTAATGGCTTCCAAGCCGAATTTACAGGCTCATTTTAACGATCGTCATAAAATTAGGAATTTCTACAATCGTAAGAAGCTTGTAAACGCAAGAATGCATACAGAAACCCAAAAGTATAGATTTACTCATCGTATATGTACCAAAGAAAGAAAATAACATATTTATTCTTCTAGTAATGGCTTTTAACTGGAAAGTCAATATATAATCATATTTCTTAATAGTATTGCTTTATAGACGTACGGCTAATAAAAAAAAAAGAGGGATATATTGATGTTTATCGGGTAGAGGCACGGGTGTTGGATCTCGTATCAAAGGGTTTAGACGATATGGTGGGAGATCGAAGGAGAACATCCATACAGAGGCGGCGAATGTTTGCATCACTAATGAAAATTTAACGTCTCAAACATGCGTTTTCTATTTTGGTGGTTTGAGCCATCCTCGTATCAAAAAGCAAGCAAAAAATGGTAAACGATATACAAAAGTTTAAAAGGCACCGTGTACTGTACTAACCCAGCTTGCATATCGTTGTCTGCTTTGGCTATTGCTTTAGTTGGGTTGAGTACGGTACTATTTGGGTCACCATTACCGCCATTTTGTGTTTCTAACCTCAGAAGCCTATTCACATCGACCTTCAAAGCGAAAAGAGAAGATTGGAAACCACGATGTGGTTCTGGAGGTACGAAACTAAAAATATGCACATCCTTACTTACACATTAATTCTCTTTTCTCCGTCCACCCACCCACTCCAGTGACTGTCTTCTTTCTTTGATGATTTAAAGTTACTCTGCCGCGTCATCTCAGTAAAGCAAATAAAGTACGCTTTTTTTTTGTTCTTGTTCTTGTTCGTCTTTTAAAGCATATTTACACAGTATGAGTCTTTTTCCTACTACACAAAGAAATAACCACCTTGTTGAGTTTAACGCAGGTAAATGCGTTAAAGACGGTGACTTGTTGAAACCTGATACTAGAAAGGGGTAAAAAAATATATATACTGCTTAGTCGAGTCTTTTTTATATATTAAGTACCTCTTTGTTCATGTAGTGTTATTTATATGGATCAAGTAGGAGATTTAAACTTTTGACATGTTTTTAAAAAAAGGATGTTAAACTATTTTTTTTTTGTGAATAGAGTGATGATCAATTAATGCACTTTTATTGGAAAGAACGTAAATCTGCTGATCCTGAAGACGTGAGTTAAAAAAAAAAGATTAGCAAACAAAAAAAGATTATGCTAATCTAGAAAGATGTATAGGATTTCATTATATTTCCTGATGAAGCCGAACTTACTCGGGTTGAACAATGTACAACAGGTCGCGTTTATATCTTAAAGTTTAAATCTTCTAGTCAAAAAGTTTTTTACTGGATGCAGAGTAAAAGTGAAGAAAAGGACGAAGAGGTTGTTCGACGTGTTAATCAACTTATTAACGATCCTCAAAGTGCCTCTCAAGATGGTAATAGTCGTGATAGTGACCTTGATTTTGAAGGCAATGCTCATTCTGATTTAATGCAAATTTTAGGCGGTAGTAATCAAGGTGATTTAGATATGAATATGACACAGGATAACCTTTTACAGTTCATTCAAAATGCTGGTAGCTTAGGGTAATGCAGAGAGAGAGAAAGAGAGAGATAGAGGATATTCTTATAGTAAATAGTTCTTTTTTTTAATACGTGTTTTCTAGAAGTAACCTTACATCGTCTTTGCCTTCTGGTGAACACATTCTTCCTAGTTCCAAGTGGGAAGAAGTAAAGACAAAACTTTCTACTATTTCTGTACCAGAAGGACAAGCACCTGTTCAATTTGAAAATGTATTAACAAAGGAAGCACTTGGCATTCTTCTTAAAGATAATGATATCCGTTCCGCACTCTTTCCTTTTGTTACTGACGCTGAACCAGAGTTGGACCAATTAATTCAAAGTGAAGCCTTTCAACAAAGATTGAAGCTTTTGAATGCTGCTGTTGAACAAGATGAACTTGAGTTCATCCTTTCAAATTTAGGAATTGAGAAAGGTACGTTTTTTATTTTTATTCTTCATACTTTTTTTTTTTTGTCTAAAATATGTTTTTTATTATATTCAGATTTAAAAGCCTTTTTGAAAGCTGCAAAAGAACAAGCTTTAAGTAAAACAGATGCAATGGATGAAGATTAAAAGAAAAAAAAAGAGAAAAAAAAAAGAGAGAAATGTACAAGAGAATAAAATGGCAGACTATTATTTTCTTTTTCCATAGTCAGAGTATCGAGTTCTTGTTTTATATAGTTTATTTTTTGTCAATATTGTAGACCATCTCAACTCATAACTTTTGCAGTGAGAGGTCCTGTTAAAGACAGTTAAAGAAAAGAGAAAAAAAAAAAGACAAAAAAAAAAATGGCGGCCTAATGAGGTAGCAGCTTTTTTGTATAATTGTTTATCCGTTTTTTTTAAGCCACTAAACAATTCACGATTTTAAAGTTGCTCTTCAGCACCGTGTTTTTATCCCCAAAGAAAATGTGCTAGTTTGGATGTTACTCAAACCCCCCCCCCCATTTCTTACACGTATTTCATGTAAGTTATTCAATCATTTTTGGAATAACAATGGGGGTAAAAACACGGTGCAGAAGAGCAACTTTAGCGTAACTCATCAATCGGGCTCTGTCGATTGACCAACTTCAGTAATAACCACAACATCAAACACTTTATTCCTTAAAAGTTATTTAATAAAATGTTCATACTAGAGTTTTATGAAAAATTACTATACTTGCTGGTTATTTAAAAGTTTTAACAGTACACAAATTAAAAAAGGTGCAAACATTGAAGATCTTCACACACAATAATAAGAAACATGATGACGTTTTGTAAAGCGAAAAAAGGCACGTCTTATTTGAGACGTCTATCTTCTGCAGAGAGATCGGCGATTGTTCTAGTAAGTTATATAATAAAGTATATGTTTAGCTTTTATTAGCTAACTTTATAGTCATGTATATTTGTATAATATAAAGCGAAGCGAACGGCGCGTACTCCTTTAGATAAAGGCACTGTTTTAAAAGTATTTGTAATACGCAGATTACCCTCATTATATTTTACAAACCTGGACAAGGAACCAAAATTTATATCTTTCGGGAAAAAGTTACAAAATATAGCTTTAATGAAAATTTAAACATTTGTTTGCCTCCGGCAATTTGGATGACTGCATTTGTCTTTGTTAAAACTAATTATTTTTTTCCTGAAAGGTAGCGAAAATACGGTATTTTATTCTAAAAAAACCACAAGTAATAGAATAGTAACTTGGGTTCTCCCAGTGAGTTTGGTGACTTATTTCCTCAACTCAGTCGAGGGGCCAAAAGAATTTTATAAGCAAAAAAAAAAGAAGTGTTTTAAGCTCTAGATTTTTGTACTTCGTCGTAGTTCTTGACACGTCGTGATCTGTGTTGACGAATACGTTCATATTTATACAACAAGTTACCAATATCTTTTGCTACAACAAATAGACAACCACCAAGTACGTTTCTTTGAAATGGATCAGGAAAGTTTTGTTTCACCCAACTAAATCTATTTAAAAAGCTACATCATATTTGTAAATAAAAAACCTTCCCCTTCATTTTGTTGTTGTTGTTGTTGTTTACCTTCCCATACCACTACTAATGACAGGCCATAATAATACACCTATTAATGATAATCCAATACTACTGGTATCTCTTCCATTAATCATATCAAATTCCAAATTACGTTCTCTATCCGATATATTTACATTACTTGAACGTCTTGGTCTGTTATTATTGGAGCGTGATAGAATTATGGGATCTTGTAATGATAGATTTCTTGTAACATAGCGTTGTGCTAATCTGTAGGCATTTTTATAAAATAATCTTACCCATGGCATGATACCAATGGTTAAAGCGGGTGATATGGGCCACGTGAAGCGAATATGATGAGGTGTATGGCCTGTAGCACGTAACAAGGTAACAGCAGCCACGGGTAAAATTGCATCTCCCCATTGTGTCTTTGTGGAAAGTAATAATACGGGTATAAGTGGTAATCCAATCCAGGTTTTATAAGTCCAATAACTGGGATTACCAATTAATCTCTCTCCATCTCGAGGTCCTAATAAGGCCATCACTGAAAATGCCCCGTACGTTGTACAGGTAATAAGTAATGAACATCCAATGCCAAGTACTGTAATATACGGTGCTGTGGTACGTGCAAGTGTATCTACAACTGTCAATAATGCAAGTGTAATATTATCGTTTTGTGCTAAAATATAAGGTAGAGAACATTGTGGACATCGAACCTATTCATTATTTGTGTTAGTGTGTGAGTGCGAGTGAGTGAGTAAAACAAGTGTTCAACTTGTTATATATTTATACCTTTTTGGTGGGAGAAGCTTTTTGGTTTTCAGCAATCCAGTCTAATAGACAAGACTGATGTGCTTCCAAAGTACATTTACAAGGTTTAACCCATTTTCCTTGCGAGTCAGAATTATCACCAAAGCAAATCCAACACCTTTGCTCGTCTTCGGTTTCGACACGAGGCTGTCTTGGTGCCAAAATAGTAGAAGAGTCAGAGGAATCAACAGTAGAAGCACTTTGACTACTACTTGTTGAATTAGAAAGTAAATCTTCTGTATCTAAAATATCATTATCTAATACAACTGAATTCATTATTTCTCGGTCCATAGTCATTCCAGTTCTTGGAAACATAAAATGAGACATTTTTGTTTTTTTTAAAAAAAAAAAGAGGTTTTTTTTTGTTGTAAGGCTTTCCCTCTTTAATTGCGGATGTTAAAACAAATCTTCACTGTGACGTAAGTTTTTTTTTTTTTTTTTTTTTTTTTTTTTTTTTTTGGCTTTTTCTTTTATTAGTGGTTCTCATCAACTCAATTAAAAACGCGTTCTTTTTTTTTTACCTCGATTAAACACGCACATACACACACAGACATACACACACACAGGTGAACATTGGAGAATAATAAAAAAAAAGATAGCGATCTTTTTCAGAATGATACTTATCGAGTTTTTTTTTTTTCTTTATAAAAAAACAGCCACACTCATACACACACACAACGAAATCTTGGATCTATATAATGTTTTTCTTGGTAAATTGTCAGCAACATGTATATTATGCATAGAACTTGGAATGTTTTATTCATGCACGTTTTTTTTTATATAAATGTAGAAAGAATTGACACACACGATTTCATTACACCCATCTTATTTTGGGCCCAATATGCAAGCACAATTAAAGGACAAATTGTATGCTGATGTAGAAGGAACATGTACAGGAAGATACGGATATGTTATTACAGTATTATCGTTGAATAATTTCGGTAAAGGTAAAATTTTACCTGGTTCAGGTTTAGCTGAATTTAAGGTAAATTATCAAGCTATTGTCTTTAAGCCGTACAAGGGTGAAGTATTGGATGCTATTGTTACCACTGTGAACAAGGTAAGAAAGAGAGAGAGAGAGAGAGAGAGAGAGAGAGATTTACGGGTTCACGTTTTGCTAAAAAAATATATATATGGGTATTAGATGGGTTTCTTTGCTGATGTTGGACCTTTACAAGTATTTGTATCTAACCATGTAAGTTTATACACATATTATATATATATTTGGCGAGTTACGTATACAGATTTTAAATGAAAATTGTATATATACATATTAGCTTATTCCTACAGATATGAAATTTGATGCTAATGGCAACCCGCCGTGTTACTCATCCGAAGATCAGGTAAAAGATAAACAAAAGAGGCAGGAGGAAAATTTTTGACATTTTTGTTGTTGTTGTTGTAGGTGATACAGAAAGATGTGCAAGTTCGCTTAAAATTAGTTGGTACTCGTGTTGATGCAACTGAAATTGTAAGTACAAAAAAGATGATTTCTGCTCGATGTGTATATTAATAATATTATATTGTACTGGAAATAGTTTGCTATTGGCACCATTAAAGAAGACTATTTGGGTGTTATCTCTTCTTAATTCCCTTTTTTTTCTTTTAATTAAAAAAAAGGACTATCCTTGGGCACGTTCACGCATATATATATATTTCTTTTAAGCACGTACAAAAAAAAAACAGGATATTCAATTTATTTTTCTTGCAAAAAAATAGTCGTGTTTCCCTGTGAAAGTCAAATAATAAAAATAATTAGATAATAATAGAAAGTTACGAGATAAGGAATTTAACGTTTTGTATCACAACTTTTTTGATTAGTGCGCAAGATGCTATTCAATCTACAGAAAAAGAAGGTAAAATTGCACCATCGTAATACAGATTCCTTGGTAAAAAAAATATATATGCAGGAATCAAATTTGACAACGAAAATGCAAATACTATTTTTGTACCTTTAAGAGAATACGTACAAAAAAAGAATGCATTTTGTCTAGTTGGCATTCTTACACAAGAAAAAAAAGGGGGCATTATACCCTTTTATCGTTTCCACAGAAGCAAAAAAGGGTTTTTTTTTCAGGTACAAATTATTTCAAACACAGAATAAAGATCTTTCACCAAAAGCAATCCCCGAAGAAAGGCAGACAGAAATAAATGTGTTTTGGTCCGTGTGTAAAAATATAATGATGTTACTTTTTGTTTACATGACGAGATATGTACATGAATAGCTTAAGCATGATGTGTACGTGTAAAAAAAAAAAAAGACAAACTTTGGTTTGGTTTTTTTAAAAAAAAAGGCCTGGGAAAAAGCAATATCTTTTTTTTTTTAAGGTGTAAAAAAATATAGTTTACACATGCCATCCAACAAAAAAACCAAAAAAAAATTGTGTCAACTGCTAATAGGCCAAAAGTCTGTATTAAAATTAAAAAGAAACTAAAAAGTTACTCTTGTGTTGCAAAGGATTATAATAAATAAATAAAAAAGGGACTGGGGGGACAGGCTTTTCAAAGAAGATGAGATTAACTTAAAAAAAAAAAATTTGTTCGATTTTTATTTGACAGCGAGAATTAAAAAAAGGTTTCTTGCGTAAAAAAATAAGATGATCTTTATACAGTAACGCCATTTACACGTAAAAAAAGAAACGTATAGCATAATGCGCATGTCTCCTTATTTTTATTCACTATTGCTTGTAATAAATAAAAAAAGATCAACGAATTTGATTGAGAATGTCGCGATTAAATGCTTACTGGATTATTATTGGTTCAACACGCCATTTTAAACGTATATGATTGGCTGATGTTCGGTGGCTTCAATTGATATTTTTTTTGGTATAAATGAAGAAATCAAAAGTTTTTCCTTTTTTTTTTTTCTTTCGTAACCCTTTTTTTTGAAAACCCTTTTATATACTAAAAATGAGCGAAACTTTCCTTTTCACTTCTGAATCCGTTGGTGAAGGTCACCCTGGTAAGAACTTTTTTTTTTTTTGTAGACGATAACAAAATAATAACACAATTATGATTATTACTATTAGACAAGATCTGTGATCAAGTCTCTGATGCTATTTTGGATGCCTGTTTAGCTCAAGATCCCATGTCCAAGGTTGCTTGTGAAACTGCTGCCAAGACTGGTATGATCATGGTCTTTGGTGAAATTACCACCAAGGCTAACCTTGATTATCAAAAGATTATTCGTAACACCATTAAGCAAATTGGTTATGATGATTCTGAAAAGGGTTTCGATTACAAGACCTGTAACGTTTTAGTTGCTATTGAGCAACAATCTCCTGATATTTCTCAAGGTCTTGTTCAAAAGTCTTTCAACATTGAAGATATTGGTGCTGGTGATCAAGGTATCATGTTTGGTTATGCTACTGATGAAACTCCCGAGATGATGCCTTTGACCGCTGTTCTCTCTCACAAGCTTAACAAGCGTATGGCTGACCTCCGTCGTGACGGTACCCTC
This sequence comes from Helicostylum pulchrum, assembly GCA_025677825.1. NCBI lineage: Eukaryota > Fungi > Mucoromycota > Mucoromycetes > Mucorales > Mucoraceae > Helicostylum > Helicostylum pulchrum. The sequence continues at coordinate 23,793 of JAIXMO010000080.1, forward strand.
TCTTGGTTGCGTCCTGATTCCAAGACTCAAGTCACTATTGAATATAAGAACGATAACGGTGCCATGATTCCTCTTCGTGTCGATACCGTTGTTGTCTCTGTTCAACACGCTGCTGAGATTGAGACTGAAGATCTCCGTAAGGCTTTAATGGAACATATTGTTAAGCCTGTTATCCCTGCCCATCTCCTCAAGGATACTGTCTACCATTTACAACCTTCTGGTAAGTTTATCATTGGTGGTCCTCAAGGTGATGCTGGTTTAACCGGTCGTAAGATTATTGTTGATACCTATGGGTAAGTTTTTTTTTTTTAACTCGGGACAGTGAAAAAAAAAATTTTTTTTTCCCGCTTTTTGATCGGTTCTCTAATATATATATATATTTTCCTTGTTACTAATAGTGGTTGGGGTGCTCATGGTGGTGGAGCTTTCTCCGGTAAGGATTGGTCCAAGGTTGATCGTTCTGCTGCTTATACCGCTCGTTGGATCGCCAAGTCTTTGGTTAACGCCAAACTCGCTCGTCGTGTTCTTGTCCAACTTTCTTATGCTATCGGTGTTGCCGAACCTCTTTCCATCTTTGTTGATACCTATGGTACTTCTGAAAAGTCTGCCACTGATTTAGTTGAAATTATTCGTCAAAACTTTGATCTCCGTCCTGGTGTAATTGTCAAGGAACTTGATCTCTTCAAGCCTATCTACCAAAAGACTGCTGCTTACGGTCATTTCGGTCGTGACGAATTCTCTTGGGAACAACCCAAGGAACTCAAGTTCTAAGTTCCCTTATTTTAACACTTCGTTTTTTGAGTTAACGTTTTCAACAAACTGCATTTCATATCCCCTCTTTTCATTTTTTCTTTTAAACTCTAATTGTTAGATACTTTCCTCCCTTTTTTTATATATTGTTCTCTCTCTCTCTCTCTCACTCTATCTCTTTTTTTTTTATACTCGACATTCAACATGGTCGAAACCGACAGCTATCCCGGTTGCAGGATGGGTTTTTAAACAATAAAAATAATATAATATAATACAATTACTGAGTCTCGACCTTTTTTCCCGCTTTTACTTTTAACTTCCCCCTTTGTGTATTTTTACTTTAAACGCGTTTGTACTTTAAAAAAAAGTCATTTGTTTATATCCCCTGATGCTCCAAAAAAAAAAAAAAAAAAAATATGTATAAATACTTGACTGTAAAAAAGAAAATAAATGAGGAAGAGAAACCACGTTGTACAAAAAGCAAACATAATGCACTCTGCGATTACCTCCGTGTGTGTTCAAATTGATTGGATAAAAAAAAAGACATTTTTTATTTTGTAATTAACCTGTAAATGAAAAATTTGTTCTCGGTCGACCAATACGAGATAACTTTTGTTTCTTTGCAGGCGAAGAATTACCACTGGTATCTTCTTCAGTCGTATTGTTATTAGTAGTTGTTGTTGTAGTAGTAGTAGTATGAAACGTATCTTCACCAGCACTAAATAGACGATCCACGTTCGATGGACTAAGTGCAGGTGTAGATTCCTTGGACCCTTCAGCTGCTAGTGCCTGTTTACGTGATCGTTTTGTTGGTGTTGGTGGCGGCCTTGCTTGTTTCTTTTGTTCTTCTTCTTCTGCCTTTTTCTTTAATTGCATTTGTAATTTGTTATCAAGTTCTATTATATGTTATTAGTTTAGAATATATATTTTACACGGTATGTTTAAAGTTTTATAGTTCATACCTTCATCATCCAAAAGAAGTGACACGATTTCTCTAGGTTTAAAGTCAACTGACTTAAACTCGCCGCCCGAAATAACCACCTTCTGAATCTCGTCCTTCTGTTTCGCTCTTTGAAGAATTCTTTCTTCGATTGTGTTCTTTGTGATCAATCTGTAGACAGTGACCTGTTTGGTCTGACCCAAACGATGCGCACGATCCATTGCTTGTTGATCTACGGTGGGATTCCAATCACTATCGTAAAAGATAACAGTATCCGCCGCAGTCAAATTAATACCTAACCCACCTGCACGTGTAGAAAGTAAGAAGATAAAAATTTCAGGTCTGGTTTGCCAATCTTGTACCATATCACGGCGATCTGAAATCTTGGACGAACCATCCAATCGAAGGTATTTATATTGTTTGTACGCAATATACTCTTCAAATAGGTCAATCATCTTGGTCATTTGGAAATAGATTAAGCATCGATGGTCTTCCGTCTTGAGTCGCTCCAATAGTTTATCCATCGTTGCAAGTTTACCAGAATCTAAAATAAGGTCCTTCATCGAGGGGACCTTCATCATAGAATAACCGTAGCCAGAAGAGGGAACTGTCATCACTCCCGTTTCCGTCTTTTGGACAACTGCCTTCAAGTTACAGGCTTCTTCACGGTTGGTATTGTATTGCGGGTTTCCAAACAAACAAGATCGTGTGTTGAGGTCAAAGAACGTTTGGTGTTTCTCGCGCACAAATGAAATATCGTCACAAATCATATCGACAGGGACTGCAGTCACAGCAGGGAAATAACATTGACTGTAGACTCTTGTTTCATAAATAAATCTATCGGATACATGTGTTAATTCATCAAGTGCTGAACCTGGTGTGATCATCAAGGGGTTCGTGACGGTGTTGGTTTCTGAAATTAAGAATAAAGCAGATGTGTTGATGGCTGCAGAGGGTTCATCATTGTAAATACTTCTGCGAGCACGGTGGTCACGCTTTGCTAAATGGTCCATCCATCTTTCCAAAATGTTGGCCTTGGACAAGTAGCTTGCTTCGTGTGGTGCCATATCTGTGAATCGTAAGAAGGAGAACGCAGCATCTATTTTATTTTAGTTTGTTTAAAAAAAAAAAAATAAGTACATAGTATATAGAAAAATAATGGATATAGGTAATATTATCATAGTGCATTACCTTTTTCATTAGAAAACTCGGATTCATAAATATATTTACTATTCCAAATATTCATCAAATTATCTAAATACTTTGTTTCGAATCCTGCATTGGTGTCAGGACTTACGACTTTTAAAATACCACCATTTCTGTACAACTTTTTAGGGATTCTATACTTGATATGACTTGTAGTTGAATAAGGACAATACAATTGACTTTCTTTTGCCAACGAGCCCGTCTGACTGAAACGACAAAACGACATTGGAGATTTGACATCAGCACGTTCAAATAATTCAGGATGGTTACACACCTTTCTGAACTGCATCACTAAATTCATTAAGCTATCTAAATTCTCTAAATCACCTAAAGATGTTGCCTTTTCTAATAACTCGGAAATCGATATCTTTTCTTTTAACCCACGGTACAATGCCTTTTGTCGAGCAGTCAATTCACAGAACACTTCAATTTCTATCTTTTCACCAAGTTCGTGTTGCACGTTACGTTTAATACGACGCAACATGAACGGCTTTAAGATCATGTGTAATCGACGCAGTTGGTGCTGGTTTAACGAGCCTCGGTTCTCTGCATGACTTTCAATGTCCTTGGAAAACCATTCACTGAATTCTTCATGCGAATCAAATAACGTTGGCATGATAAAATGAAGTAAAGCCCAGAGTTCTTGCATACTGTTTTGAATAGGCGTACCTGTTAAGAGTAATCGGTTACGACAGTGGAATCCAAGCAGTTGCTTCCAACGCGCACTGGATGAGCTCTTGATCGCTTGCGCTTCATCGAGAATCATGTATTGCCATTTTACGCGTTGGAAATAAGTGACGTCGGTAAGTACAAGTTGGTAACTGGTAATCACAATATGAAATGGTGCGTCACGACCGTACAGTTGCTTTCGGTTCCAAAATTGACGAAGTACTTTACGATCTTTAGGATTACCCCAATAAGGAAGTGCCTATACAAAAAAAAATTAGTTGCCAATAGATACACATACAAATATATATATATAATTACTCTGAACTGGGGAACAAATTTTGCAAATTCTTGTTGCCAATTATGAAGTGTAGAGGCAGGAGCAATAACCAAAAAGGGACCCCAAATATTATGCACTTCAGCCAAATAAGCCAATAACGAAATAGATTGTACGGTTTTACCTAAACCCATCTCATCGGCTAAAATACCATTAATACCTTGTTCGTATAAATTAGCAAGCCAATTAAGACCCTTCATTTGATAACTCTTGAGTTGACACATCAACATGTTGGGTTGTGAGACCTCTGGTCCAGACCCCATACTTGAGGGTTCTTGGAAATTCATGTCGTCAAATGCCATTTGGTTTAAACTGGCTTCATCGTCTTCTCCAGCAGCTAATCTTCTTTCACGCGCTCCTTCGTCAAATTCTCTGGTTTGCTCGCGTTGTTTGGCAAGAGCGTTTTGGGCACTGAGTCGAGCTTGTTCCTTTAACACACTCTCGTCTTCTTCGTCAAAATCAACGACACCGATATTGGTGATACCGGCGTTCATATCGAGTTCGTCAGTGGCAGACACTGGGTTCAAAGGAGTAGATAAACCGGAGGGAGCAGGTTGAGCTGTATCATCATCGTCACCTGTATCCTGTTTAATCTTTCTACCGATAAAATGACTGTACAACTCTGTTTGAGTGATCAAGAAATTCAATTTACGAGCTTGACGTTGCGCTTCTCTGCGTTCTTCCTCTTGTTTTAACTTGTCAAGAGCCTCTTTTTCAGCCTTCTTTCTTAACTCTCTTTCTTCCTTTTCATTTTTTTTCCAAAACAAGAGCATCTCTTTACTGGCTCTCTTTGCTTTATTTTGCATGTCACGGTTGGCTCTACCGCCGTTTGTTACGACACGACGTACTTCCTTTTGACAGTACTGAGCGACCTTTTTACAGTTACCCGATCGAGTTGCTTGGACACGAGACAAGATACGGTTCATACGTGGAATGTCCTTACGTGCAATAGTTAACCAAATCTTTCGACGGTCGTCTTCTACACGGTTTTGAGAGGGGACGGAACCCATATTGCTATCTTCTTCTACTAGATCGTCACTGGATTCGTCATATTTGAAACGTTTCAGGGTGGGTTTCTTGGCTTTTCGTTTAAAGACTTCGGATTTTGGCATACGCGTACCGTATCTCTTTTCGTACATGTGTTCAATGCGTCCCTTCATTTTTAAATGTCGGTTCTATTAACGGATGTTAGTAAACGAGAAATCGTTTTAAGAATATTATTTTTTTAAAAAAAAAAAAATTACCGCTTCTTTCTTTTCGTATGCTTCAATCACTCGCTTTCGACGACGATGAACATCTATCATAAACTGAACCATCTCTTCACGATGTGCTAAAAGCACTTCGTCTTCTTCTTCTCCTTCAGAAAATACTATTTCTTCGCGTGTACGTTGAGCAAGTGATTTTCCTCCTTTGGGTCTAATTTCCATGTCACTTAGGTCGTCAATAGATGAATCGTCGCTGTCATCACTGTGTTGTGTTTGTACTATAAATAATATATTAGTGAGAAAGGGATATTTGTTTGTTTGAAAAAGCTAAAAGAGAAAAAAATTACATTTACGATTCTAAAGTAATAATAAAAATATATTAGTCAAAATATATATGTACATAGTATTTATAATTTTACCTTGGAGGTGACAATAACAGGATCACGATGATCAATAATAACTTCCTGCTGGTGATGATGCTGCTGCTGCAAAACTTTTGGAGATCGGATCAACGGAATATCTTCTGTATCAGTATCTGAATCAGCCATTTGATACTTTTCTTCATTATCACTGTTTAATAAGTTTTGAATTCCGTGTTGACGTGTTGGTTCAAATGCCTGGAAAGTAGGTGAATAGACTGGTTTAGGTGGGTTGTTATCAGATGAAAGAAGTTGTGATATAGACATGACAGGTGAAATCACTGCTTGTTGCGGCTAAAGGATTGTATAAAATTACGTTAGTCAATATTAAAAAAAATAAAAAATAAAAATAAAAATGTTTGTTATCTACCTGTTGAGGTGGAGGAAGTGTTTCTGGTGTCTACATAAAAAAGAGTGTTTGTGTGTTAGACTGTATTTCACGTTAAAAAAAGAGGTGTTATATTTACTATGCTACTACGGATCGGATCATAAGCAGCTTGTTGATAAGTTGGTGGATAGTGATTCTATTTTTTTACACGATATATATTTTTTTAGTTGGTTGTTTTATCACGTCAAGGGTTTAAAAAAGAAAAAAGAAAAAAGAAAAAAAAAAATAGAAAAATAGAGATAAAAAAGTTTTTTTTTTTAGTAATGTTCATTACCTGTTCCCAAGAAGTGGATGAAGAAGGATAAGTGTAGTTTTCACGGCTTGGAGGTGGGTAAGAAGAAGGTGGATAAGGTCCGGGGTTATATCGATTATATTCCCATTCTTCCGATGTTTGTGGTGGAGGTGGAGGTGGTTGTTGTTGTTGTACCTGTGGAGGAGGTCGATGAGGTGACTGATTGGGTTGATCAAACGCCATGCATGTAACTTTTTTTTTGGGGGATTTGCTTTAACTGGTATTAATCTTTTTTAAAAAAAAAAGGATTGGTTTTTTCTATACAGTAAAAAAAAAAAGTAAGTCTTTTTTTTTTAAACAAGATGAAAAAAAAAAAGAAGGCTGTAAAGGAGGGTTTGCGCGCCTTTTTTTTTTATTATTTTTTATTATTTTTTAAAAGTCCCAAACACACACACATACACACACACTTGTAAGGTTCGCACGTCACTTTGTGACGCTAAAGACGTTTGTTTATTTTTGCAGAAAAAAAAAGTTTGATTTATGTAAATGTCATTACGTATTTTTTTTTTGTACGTAATCTTTTATACACACACACACACTACAAGATGTATGAATGTGCTAATGGTTTCTTTTTCATTCTCTTTATTATTAAAAAATATAAAATATACACAAAACAGATTATGTCTCCATCATCTATCTGAAAAACTCAAACATCCGAAGAACTGCCCAGCTTGTGTTATTGAATCTGAGTGTTAAATGATTTGGAGATCCGGCTACGAGAGAGTTGTCATAGGCGGATCATGTAATAAAATCAAACACAGTAATAAAACATACCGCTTTATAGTTCAACATCATCCACAGTTTTCCTTTTCTTAAAGTCCCATATCAAGTTGTGGTATTCTTTTTTAATTCGTCTTTTTTTGTTACTTTCTTTTTACTTTACTTCCTTTGTAAAATCAAATACAGTAAAGGATACATTGGTAATTGAGATAAGTCAGTTGACTTTGACAAGGATAATTGTATTTCCGAGTTGATAGATATATTTTACAAGGTAAAAAAAAGGATGAGCCACCCCAAGATTAAATTTTAGAAGTTTTTTTTTATAATTGTAAACGTATTAAATGTTATAAATACATATCTTTTTTTCGAAGAATCAATACAAGTCGACGTCCACGTTCTGACATTAAGAGGGGCAGTCAGCCGTGGATAATCAGAAAATGAACGAGGCACAAGAAGAATTAATGATCAAAATACGGTGGATTTCTCAGTCCCCAGCTTTAACACCACTATTACCTCTATTATGTTAAACAAGTTTCTTTTTCCATTGCGAGATTTCTTTATGATGCCAATGGGACGTTGAATGGTTGTAGCTTCTTTTTCGCTGATATACAGTTGTCTCTTTTGCTCCATTTCTTTTTTCTTTTTAGCAATATAGGCTTTGTGCTTCTGTTCTTGCTCCGGTGCAAGATGTATTTTAAGTAATATATCAAGTAAGCGGTTCAGAACTTTTAATGGTCTTTTTGAATCCGACCACATAACTTCAAAATTTGTTGCATACTTGGACAAGGACATTTTCATAACATAAGGATCTGTTATAAAAGCTTTTTTTATATTTATAGGAAGTATATCAACAAATGCATTGTGAAAATATTGTGTTTTCGTTGAACCTTCTCTCAAGCCTTAAGGGACGAAATAGGTGGAGTGGATTAGTTGAAGATGTGCCTTGCTGAAAAGTTTACTGAAGTTACGAACTAGATTTGCTGTTTTCAAACAAGAAAAGTCTAATGGGGGAGGGAGAAAAATATCACCTTTTTTTTTCAAGCTGGTAGTTAGTTGGAAGGATATCTTGTAATTGAGGACCTCTTTTTTGTTGCATTTTGACGCTGTTACCGTCCTTGACAAAAGTACAGGCTCTTAGCAGATTAATCATTTTGTGCACCTGAACTCCGAAGTCAATAGTATAGTATAATCGGTTGCTGCAGTTAATTTTCCCTTGAGAACACTAAGAAATGTATCTTTTATATCAGCTGGTAAGTCGCTTCTGATCAATGGTAAGAGAGACGAACTACAATGTCTAGTCTTTTCATCTTCTTCTTCATTCATGTCTAACTCTGTGGGGTTATCTGAGAATCCTTCTGGCTGATGTAGGCTTTCAACTGTTTGCGTTTTAGAAACAGAACTGGATGAAGATGGACCTTATTAATCTTCTTCGATAAGACTTATTTCTTCGATTTTTTGTGAAAGAACTTCAACTTCAACTTCTTTACCTTTTCCCTTTACACCTTTTCGGTAATCAGAAACTAAGCGGTCAAAGTCACTTTTAACGAGTTCAAACTAGCGTTGCAGGGGCGTTTGAGTTTTTCTCCTCTTCCTTAACATGCTCTCTATCTCAGCAGCGCGAGCACCTATTCTTTCTTCCGCGCCTGTGACTATTCCTCTATCTAGCCTTTTTTTGGTCATGCATTGATTTTTGAGATCATCAAGACTTTTCCGGAGTCTATACAGTCTTGAATCGTTCTAGAAAGACGCCGCTTCATTTCTCGTTGAAAGGCTCCCAAAAGCTCCTCTTCTCTCTCTGCATCCTTCATTTTTTTTATCTGTAGGCTCACTTTCACTTTCACTTTCACTTTCGAGAAGATTTCGACGAGCTCTCTTCTGGCCTTTACGTCTCCAAGTCGGAAGCTGGTTCAAGGCAGGAGTTGCACGTAAAAATTGTCGCTGTTTCTTTCTGCGCATTATCAAAGTATTAGTTAGCTTTGTACGAAAAAAAAAACGAAAATAAAAGAAAATAAAAGAAAAGAAAAGAAAAGACGAAAATAAAAAAGAAAATTGCTGCTAACTTATGATTAATTTTGGTGTTGATTAATTCTTGGTCTGAACAGGAAAATAAAAAATGATTTATTATTTGGTGTAGGAAAATATGGAAGCAGGCACAGGTGCAGCGCTTTTATATTTCGTATTGAACTATTTACTCAAAGCCAATCTCGCCTTGTGAGATCCGAAACCAGAATAGTATGCAATTTTAACAAAATACTAAACGTATTTAAATAGTTGATAAATCTTCTTATTCCTGTAGTGAGACTGGAATAGGTTATATGAAATAAGGTTAATGATGTTACACATTTTTATTTTGGATATTATTCTTGTGTACCTTAAACTTAACTCTATATTGTCATGCTTTTTGTAAGTGGGAAATATGAAGGGGTGTGTTTTTTTCTGCGCCAAGTGATGGAAATATCAACGGTTTTATAACCAATAATGACATTGCTTACTATGACCCACACTTCTGAAACAAAGCTTACATTGTAGTAATAGTTGTACAATCAGTTTACCATCTCAAAAAGAAACTATTCGTGACTGTTACGCGCGTGTTTTTTTTTTCATGTACAACTTTTCGTGTTAAAACACGATTTTCCTTTTTTTTTTCTTTTTTTTTTCTCCATCTATTCCCTTCTATTGTACATATAAACTATAATAGAATGAGCTCTGAAAGTGAAGACGATTTCCAAAAGTCAGCTTCTGAAGACGAGTTTGTTGATTCAGGATCTGAATCTGACGGCTACACTCCCGCTGAGCCAGCTAATAAGGTATGATAAAACAAAAAATAAAACAAAAAAAAAGGACGTGGGCAACAAAATATTGACTTTAGAATACTATCTGTAAAATATAGAAAGCAAAACTCTCAGTCTCTGCAGCCAAAAAGACCCCTATTAAGAGAGTAAAGAAGGCACATGTTGAAAAGAAGATGCCAGCAGAAAAGAGTACCACACCTAAAAAAAACCGTTGTTACCAAGAAGAATGTATCTGATTATTTTACTACTGTTCAATCGCCTACATCACCTAAACCAAAAGAGGTCAAAAACCCTGCCGCTGCCGCTAAAAAGAGCGTATCTGTTGCTGATACAGATGTTATCATGAAAGAACGTTCCCCTAACGATAAAAAAACAGTAGAAGAAATTTACCAAAAAAAGACACAACTTGAACATATTTTACTTCGTCCTGATACTTATATTGGTTCCATTGAAGCAGAAGAACAAGAAATGTGGATATTTGATTCTGAAGATGATATGATCAAACGTAAAAAGATCAAATATGTACCTGGTTTGTATAAGATTGTAGATGAAATTTTGGTCAATGCTGCTGATAATAAGGTAAAAAAAGAAAAAAATTAAAATCTTACATTATAGTTGCAAGGACTTATCTTTATTACATAAAAAAAAAAAAAAAAAAAAAGGTCCGTGATCCTACTATGGACACTATCAGTGTTTCTATTGATCGTGCAGAAAATTTTATTTCTATTGAAAATAATGGTCTTGGTATTCCAATCACTGAACATAAAGAAGAAGGCTGTTATGTTCCTGAGTTGATCTTTGGTCATCTCTTAACATCATCCAACTATAATGATAATGAAAAGAAAGTAACCGGTGGTCGTAACGGTTATGGTGCAAAGCTCTGTAACATTTTTAGTACTGAATTTACTGTTGAAACTGGTGATAAAGAACGTAAATTGAAATATAGTCAAACCTTTAGAAATAATATGAGCATTACTGGAAAGCCTAAAATCACTAGTAACGCTCGTGGAGTTCAATTTACTCGTATATCATTCAAGCCCGATCTTTCAAAGTTTGGTATGACTGAAATGGATGAAGATTTTGAAGCTTTGATCAAGAAGCGTGTCTATGATTTAGCTGGTTGCGTAGAAGGTATTAATGTTCGTTTAAATGGTACCAAAATCCCTGTCAAGGGCTTTACAAAGTACTGTGAATTATATACCAAATCTATGGAGATCCGTAATGCTGAGGGAAAGAAGCCCATTATCGGTGATCCTGAGAAGAACAGTCGTTGGCAAGTTAATTTTGCTGTGAGTGATGGTCAATTCAACCAAATCAGTTTTGTCAATAGTATTTGTACTGCAAAAGGTGGAACTCATGTCAATTATATTGCTGATCAAATCGTAAAGGCTTTATTACCTGAAGTTCAAAAGAAGACAAACAATAAGAATATTCGTCCTTTCCAAATTAAAAACCACATGACTCTCTTCGTTAACTGTGCTATTGAAAACCCTGCTTTCGATTCTCAAACTAAAGAAAACATGACTTTGCGTGCTAGTAGCTTTGGTTCCACTTATAAAGTAAGCGAAAAATTCTTGTCTTTAATCGCAAAATCGGGTATTATCGATAATATTGTCAAATGGGTCAAGTATAAGGAAGATGAGCAAATGACTAAAGCTGATGGTAGCTCCATGACTCGCAAACTCAAGATTCCTAAGCTTGATGATGCAAACTTGGCTGGTGTTCGCCCTCACAACAAAAACTGTACCTTGATCTTAACTGAAGGTGATTCCGCTAAAGCTCTTGTTATTAGTGGTCTTTCCGTTGTCGGAAGAGACAAGTTTGGTGTATTCCCTCTTCGTGGTAAAGTACTTAACGTACGTGATGCTACTAACTCTCAAATTATGAACAATTCCGAAATTACCAATATTAAGGCTATTCTTGGTTTGAAGCATGGTACAACCTATACTAACGCCGATCAGCTTCGTTATGGTAAATTAATGTTGATGACCGATCAAGATCATGATGGCTCTCATATCAAGGGTCTTTTGATCAACTTTATCGATAGTATGTTCCCTTCTTTATTGGATATCCCTGGTTTCTTATTGGAATTCATTACACCTATTATCAGATGTCGTCACAAGAGATCAAAGAAGGAAGTATCTTTCTTTACTATCCCTGAATACGAAACTTGGGCTTTTGAACACAACAAAAAGAGTGAATGGGAACCTAAATACTTCAAGGGTTTGGGTACTTCCGATAAAGCAGATGCTAGAAGGTACTTTAGTGATCTTGCTACTCATAAAAAGGAATTTGAAGTTGCATCTCCTGAAGAACGTCAATTAGTCGATATGGCCTTTAACAAAAAGAGAGCTGCTGATCGTAAAGAATGGTTAGCTGGTTATGAACCCGGAATCTTTATTGATCATAATGTCAGCAAGATTAAGATTACTGATTTCGTTAACCGTGAATTAATGCTTTTCAGTATGGCCGATAATATTCGTTCCATCCCTTCTGTTGTCGATGGTTTCAAGCCTGGTCAACGTAAAGTATTTTATGGTACAAGTAAACGTAGTAAAAACTCCGAAGTCAAAGTTGCTCAATTAGCTAATTATGTTGCTGGTGAAACTCAATATCATCATGGTGAAGCTAGTATTGCGTCCATTGTGATCAATATGGCACAAGATTATGTTGGTAGTAACAATATTAATCTCCTTGTTCCTTGTGGTCAGTTCGGTACTCGACATGATGGCGGTAAATCTGCTGCTAGTCCTCGTTATCTTTTCACCAAAATTGCAAAGATTGCTCGTACCATCTTCCACCCTGATGATGATAATATTTTAGAACTTTTGATTGAAGAAAATAAACCTATTGAACCCAATTGGTTTGTTCCTATTATTCCTATGGTACTTGTCAATGGCGCTGATGGTATTGGTACTGGTTGGAGTACTAGTATTCCTAATTATAACCCAAAGGATCTTATCGACAACATCATACGTCTAATGGATGGCGATGACGTTAAGCCAATGACTCCTTGGTATCGTGGATTTAAGGGTCCTATCACTCCTTCTGCTGAACGCGGTAAATATATTTCAAGTGGTATCGCTGACGTAACTGCAGATGGTCGTATCAAGATTACTGAATTACCTATTCGTGTCTGGACCGAACCATTCAAAGAAAGTTTGGGAATTATGCTTGATCCCAAGGATAAGAAACCCGAGATTAACATTGTTGATGTCGCAAACAATTCTACTGATATGACTGTTGAAATTACAATTGAGCTTGACAATGCCAATTTATCTAAGGCTGAAGATATCGGTTTACTTAAAGCGCTCAAGTTGACAAATAATATTAACACTACCAATATTGTCTGTTTCGATAAAGATGGTAAGATCAAAAAGTATTCTTCTGCTGAACAAATCTTGCTTGAGTTTTATGAATTGAGATTGGATTATTATCACAAGAGAAAGGTAAACATTTGACATATAATACAAAGAGGAAGAAAAAATTACTTACTTTATATATATGTGTATATAGGCGCAATTAATTGTCGTATTAACTGATGAATTCGTTCGTCTTGATAATAAAGCTAAATTTATTCAACTTGTTATCAGTGGTCAGTTAAAATATGTCAATCGTAAAGAAGAACTTGTCATTGCAGATATGAAAGAACTTGGTTTGGAGTTGATTTACCCTAGTAAAAAGAAGAGTGCCTTGATTGTAGACGACCAGAACGATGACGAGGATGATGATACTAATGGTTATGAATACCTCTTTTCCATTAATGTTCGTGGATTCACTGAGCAAAAGGTTAAAGACTTGATTAAAAAGAAGGAAGCGAAGCTCGCTGAATTAAATGAAATTAAGACCACTCCTCCCAAGACCTTCTGGCGCCGTGATTTGAACACATTACTAGGACAGTGGGAAGACTTATTAAAGGAAGATGATAAGTTGATTGAACAAGCTAAACCCGTTTCTTCTAAAGTAGATACCACCAAAAAGAGAAAGAGGGTAATGAAGCCAAAGGAGCCCAAGGCACCTAAGAACTAAATGTTTTGCTAAAAAAATAATTAAATAAAAAATAATTCTACATGTAACCCAAATTTTGGTTCTTTTTATTTATTTAATATATTAGTAAGTAGTGTAAATAAAAATAAAAAATAAAAAATAAATAAAAAATAAAAACTATGATTCTATTGTATCATAAAAGAATCCAGAGCCCAAGCCAGGTGGAACAGGTGGCACTTCTACAATACCGTGTGGTATTTCAACTCTATCTCCCGCAATTTGTAATAATTTTACCTTGACACCCACTTCAGTTAAGGTATGAAATATTTCAGCAGTTTCTTTACTTGTAAATCTCTTGTCCAAAAGCATACTGAAACCATCTTTCCATTCTGCAGCTTGAGTAGAAGTAGCGCAATAAAATTCAGCAATAGTCATACTTTTATCATTGTAAAGAGCAAAAGATAAATTATTGTGGCTACTGGAGGATAATACGTTACTTGTAGCAAAATCTGTCGCAGTTGGAGATCCAGACGAATTAAATATTTGAGATGAACCATTAGTTAAACCAGCAGTTGATATCTTTCGAATCGCTCTAATTTCACTAACAGAACTAAGATCGATACGGTTGGGTAATGTTTCATAACTCTTTAAAACAGGAGCAATCTTTTCAGAAAAGTCACCATACATGATTGCTTTTTTTGATCGACTTAATTTATAGTATCGCCATCTTTTACCAGAAGTTGCAATAGTAGACGTCGGTGACATCATACCGCTGGTACTTGAAGTGGGTGATGATAGTAAAGTATTATTATTGTTATTGTTATTATTTACCATCACTGATATTCTTTGATTTGATTGCGGGCATGGGAACCAAGCTCCTTCCAGTAAACAACTGATTCTTTGCTTTTTTAAAAATTCATAAGATTGCTTTGATAATCTCGTACGCAAGTTACTTATAGCATCTCTTCCTAGTAAATCATCAGCCCATTCCAATTCTTTTAACCTACGATCTCGAATAACTTGATAAGGTGTGTTAAACATATTTCGGTCAAATCCGTTTATATCTTTTGTCGAGGCAAATACAGATCTTAATTGACTTCGTACTAGAGCAGATACCTTTGAGAAATCAAATGTTGTAGCTTCCATATCATGAAATATTCTAAAATAAGTTTGTAGTGTAGTTGAATGAACATGATTAAAACTGAGTATAAGTGGTTGAAATTCAGCAACAGTATCTTTTTTTTTTTAAGAAGTTATTTAGATATGATTATCGTTTCGTTTTGGTATATAAATTGTACTTACTAGTTGAAGTTATATTCCAGAGATTACATAATAAATCGGTTACTTCGATACTTGCTTTAGCAAATGGACATCTTTTACCTTCGGGTCTATGTATTTGTTCTGATATAAGCTATTGTTGTAATATAATGTAATTAATTTAATTATGTAATTACAACTTTTTTAAAAAAAAGCACTTACTTTTGCAAACAAGTCCTTGTTTTTTATAACAAATAAATGCATTTCTTCTAAACCAAATACGCCGGTTCTACCAAATTCACGTTGAGGTACCTCAGACTAGTAATAACCATATATAAGTATAAAATATCTTTTTAATTATATGTTTGTACTTTACAGTAAAACCAATTTTTTTCCATTTTTTAGCACCAGGAACATCAACTTTGCCTACTTTAGCGGCATCCCAAATATCATTCAGCATATTTATATGACGAGGATTATGCATTGAGACAGCAGTGCCATGTCTCATATTTATGTTATGAATGAATACAGTTTGATATTCTAATATCATTAGTTTTAATTCGTCAGAAGGATGATTATTCATTAATCTCTATAATATATACATGTATATATTCAGTATAATAAATGGAGGACTTACAATATATTAACATGTATTACTTTACCAAAACATTCTTTTTTAAATTCGAGTTATCATAAGCGCTTGATAATATACTTCTATATTCATCTGTCACATATTTTAACATTGCAATTAAAAGCGATAGACTAGTAGTAGATAATAAGTATTCTTGACTGATCAATCTATCCACAAGTATTGTAATTAATGTTGGCTCCTTTTCCATAGCTTTGTGTATTGTCGGATATCCATAATTTGTTATTACATTTGATTCTGACGTATTTTCTGGGTTGGCACAAGTTAATTTTAATAAAATTGCGATAGCTGGTCTAGCAATAGTAGCAAGTTGTTCATTAACAACAACATGAGCTATTCTGGCCACAATGTCATCATCCAAGTTTTCCCAACCGGAATTATGCTCCATTAACGATAAAAATGAATTAAGTGCATAAGCTAAAGTATTTCCACTCGAGTTTTTAATAATATCGCATAAAGATTCTAAACCTCCTCTCTCTAAAAATTCAGTAGCAAATTCTTTTTCCTGAATAAAACACAACGAGTATTGATTAAGACAATGCTGAAAATAAATTATATGTTACCTTTAAATAACCTTGTAAAGAAAAGGTTGCAATCTTGAGTGATTTATCATCTTTTGGCGACATTACATAATTCGAACTTTCTGATAAGCTAAAACCAGAAGACAGTCTTTTTACGGCTTCTTGTGCTGAAGGTCTTATATCAATATCATACGAATTAGACATTTACGAAAATAAATTTTCAAATATAAAAAGAACGAGGACAATAAAAAATAAGCTTTTTTTATTTTTTTTTACTTTATTTCACGTGATACATATTAACCACAACTACCTTTTTATTTCTTTCTTTCCTTTTCGTCATATAAGACGACTAGTAAACACCGTGTTACTCCGTAAATGATAAATATATTGAACACTGTAAACAGTTGTATTTGTATAGTGAGAAAAAGACAATGGTTGCGTGCCACAATGACGACTCTGTAATTAAAGTCACGTGGGTATCGCCTATTTAAAACGAATGAGTAAGTTGCCCTACCATTTCTTTTTTTTTCTCTCTCTCTCTCTCTCCTCTCTGTCTCTTTTTGAAAAAAAAATATTTTATACATATTCTAATGACGACTGTTTTACTTGATTCAGAATACTCTGATGAGCTCTTACATATGAACGAAGATCCTTTATTTGAATATGGATCACCGTTTGTTATGGATGATCTTTACCCTAATCAAATGAAAATTAGTAATGAAGAGAATAGTTTAGAAAGTTGTCGAGCGTCCGAGTGTTCTAGTGAAGAAGAAGAGTTTGATTTTAAAATGTTACAACCACATGCACCGCCACCTTCTCCACAAGACACTTCCATGTTGGACATAATATTTGCGAAAAAGTTAACTTCTTCTTTAGAGGCCTGTTTAGTTCAACAAGAAACAACAAATAAAGAACAATTAGGACATGCGCAAACCTTAGATAAGCTATTGCGTAGAACACTGAATCAACCACAAGGTAGGGGTATTTGTAAAAGAAACTTGAAGAGATCATATGGTTTTCATTCTTCTTTACCATGGCAACAACAACCTCAACCGCAACCTATGAGAGTTAAAAGACATAGTATAGCGGATCAAGCCGAAAAACTAAAGAAAGCTTTACACAAACATTTAATGGATGAAGAAACTTCTGTAATGATTAATGAATTAAAAGATATGGGTTTATAAAAGCTAAAATAAAAAAACACACCTCTTATCATAAAAAATACTCATCCCTTTTAGCTCTATTTATCTCATTAATAAAGTAAAATTGTACATACATATATAAAAAAATACCTTGTTACATGCAACCTATAAACATTTGTTTTTAGTTTTATCGACATTTTGTTTGATCTTAATAAAGGTAACATGATACATATATAAATTATTCTATTCTAATTACCCGTATACCCTTTCTCCCCCCTCCCCCCCCGATTGGCAGCGTATTGCTTTAATATTTTATTTTTATTTAGCGCACTGTCATTTTATCACCATTATTGGTACCTTACACTACTCTCATACTCAATTGTTATTTGACAAACTTTATAGGAGCGCTTTTTTTTTTTTACCCTACACACCCGATCAGAAAAGTTACGAATAAATAATACCCAAATATGGGTTAGCGTCGCGGGGAGTCAAATATTTTTAATAGAAAAAATATAAAAAATAATAAATCCAGTACAGGGATGCTTTAGGCAGTTTCGTTGATGGTTCTTTCTGTGTTTTACCGCTGAAACTATCAGTGAAACGCGTTACTTCGTAGTAGACGTCAAAAGTGTGTCTGTAAGTGACGGCGTAGTATCATGGCTAGAATTGTATATATTACCATGTAAAAAGATGTTGGCACATTTTGACTGTTAGTGTACTTTGGTCTATACACAATGATAAAGAAAGGAACAATTAGCAATAGGAACGAGAATAAATTATACTGGTAAAATGTTAGATTACGTAGCTTGATGTTGTATACTAGATATGTACTTGCTTACGGATGATGTCTAAGCTGAAAGCATATGTTTATGAGTGTTAGGCTTTAATATTATTTTAGTTACAAATAAAACTTACCAAGGCTTATTAACTGTCAAAGCTGTAAATTCTAGTGAACAAGATTTATTTTTTTATGACTGAATCTTTAGCTTCATCTTAAAGTAATATTTATGAAAGAAAGGAGATTCATCAAACTAGAGATCAATGGCAGTAAAATATTTATTTCTCACTATTATTTGATTTATTAGCACAGCATCAATTGCTGTTACACTCACTTTAAAACAAAAAAGTAATGATAAATACTCTGCTATGCACTATGAATTGCAGTTTTTATTCCTACCAGCAATATAAAAATCATATTTGATATATCAAGTACCAGGTTGTACAATAATCGCATGTCTGTACATGTGCATTCTTTATAGCCTGCATCTGCATTAAAAGAGAAAAAGAAGAAGGAGACGATTTAGAAATTAAGAATTAGTTTATTTAAGAAATTACGCTATGATAAAAAATGTAATTGATTTTATTATGCTTTGCGCTTACTACAACAACCACTGAAAACATCCCAAAACGAGGCTACAATAAAACCAGCGAACGCCAAGAACCCAAAAAAGATACTGACATTGTAAAATGTACAGAACTTACCACCATTGGGACACCTAAACTGAATTACTTCTACAATTACACCAATACCCCATAGTAAAGCCATGATTACATCACAAAGAAATATAACTCCTTTTTTACTTGGGTTCTTTTTTGCTACTCTCGTATAACAATAAGAGAATGTATTTATACCTGTCCATACAATAGATAATACGGCCTACATATGTATAATATCAATACATGCATAAAAAAAAAAATGTATAAACTTACCACAGCGAATAAATAGTAAAAACAAGCTGTTGTATAAAAAGGAATATCTTCACCAGAATACTATTTTTTTTTTTTTAATAAAAAGTTTGGTTTATACAATAAGGTTATATATATATATATATATTACCGGTCGAGCACCAGCAGCAAACCCTAAATGACCAATACTAGCTAATAGTAAAACAAATCGAAGCCAAAAGTTCCATTGGCTGGGAGGATGGTATACTTCGCCTGTCCATGGCTCAGGACCTACCGATCCAGTTGGTTTAGTCGCGTGATGTGAAGGAAGTGGTGTAACTGATGGAACACTCGTTTGATGTGAAGGGTTACCGTAGGGCGTACCAGTGTATTGATAAGCATTGGGTTGAGTAGGTGGTGGAACCATATTATGTCCATCGTATGCTGATTGAGATGGGTACTCTGTTTTATTTGATTCCGTACCCCAAGCATTATTATATCCAGTAGTACTGTAAGCGGGCATATAATTACTAGGTTGTTGGTACGTATTTGGGTGGACTGGATTATTAGTACTTTCGTAGGCATTACCGAACCGAGGACCACTTTCTTGCCAAGGGTTTTCGTTAAATGGATCTGACATATTTAGTGTAACTTTGAGCGAAAGGAAAAAAAAAAAGATAAAAAAGAAACTATTTGATAGAGATTTTTTTTTTTTTTTTTTTTTTAAGCTTGTCACAATTGTTCCGATGAAACCACTGACACTTTTATGATGATATCAAATAAAACGCTAAGCTATTTTTAATTCTATTTTATTTATAAAAAAATTCCCTCTGACCCGCTTCTTGTTTCCTTTTTATTATTATTTTAAAAATGGTTGTTAATGCATTTACACTTCAAAAGAAATATCCCAATTTTCAAGTAAATGATATTAATGCTTTAATTGATAAATTTCAGTAAGTTTTTTTTTTTTTTTTTTGATAAATATATAAAAACCCATTTAACATATATGCCTTAGAGAATGTGATCTTGATGAAGACGGGTTACTTGACCAACGAGAAATTCAACAAGCGTGTAAAGATACAGGCTACAGCGACAACTATGATGAAATACGTGCTAATTTAAAACAAGTAACTTCAACTTCAACAGGAAAAGTTGATGTCGAAGAATTTATTGACGTAAAAAAAAACTTTGCATGAAAATAATCGGAGATCAAATAAATATTTACTCTACCTTTTATTTTTTGTAGCTGGCAAATCGATTAAAAGATGGTCGTAATAAAGGTGCATTTGATGTACACCAACATAAAATTCGTGTACAAGGTATCAATAGCGATGTAACACATACAATTAATGAAGATGAAAGAACCGAATTTACACGTCATATCAACGATACAATGGCTATCGATCCTGATGTTGGCTACCGTTTACCTATTCCTACCAATACAATGCAGCTGTTTGACGAATGTAGAGATGGACTTATACTCTGTAAACTAATCAACGACGCTGTACCCGATACAATTGATGAACGAGTTCTCAACGTTAAAAAAGACATGAACAACTTTCAAATGGTAGAAAACAACAATATAGTAATCAACTCGGCCAAAGCCATTGGCTGTTCCGTAGTCAATATCGGTTCCGAAGATATCATTGAAGCCAAAGAACATTTAATTCTGGGTTTAATTTGGCAAATTATTAAAAGAGGTCTATTAAATAAGATTACGATTCAACAACATCCTGAATTATATCGTTTATTGGAACAAGATGAAACTTTGGAAGACTTTTTAAAATTACCACCTGATGTTATCCTATTAAGGTGGTTTAATTATCATCTCAAGGCTGCTGGTTGGGAACGTAGAGTCAAAAATTTCAGTAAAGATATATGTGATGGTGAAAACTATACGATACTGTTAAATCAAATTAAACCAGAGTCTTGTTCGCGTGCTCCTTTGCAAGAACCTGATTTGTTAAAGCGTGC
The DNA here is from genome assembly GCA_025677825.1 of Helicostylum pulchrum. NCBI lineage: Eukaryota > Fungi > Mucoromycota > Mucoromycetes > Mucorales > Mucoraceae > Helicostylum > Helicostylum pulchrum. The sequence goes on from JAIXMO010000080.1 coordinate 44,703, forward strand.
TGAACTTGTACTTCAAAATGCCGATGCTATTGGATGTCGTAAATACCTTACCCCAAAAGCAATGGTGGGTGGTAACCCTAAACTTAATTTGGCTTTTGTTGCTCATCTCTTTAACACACATCCTGCTCTGGAGCCATTAAACGAAGAAGAGGCGCCTGAAATAGAACCGTTTGATGCAGAAGGTGAACGAGAAGCTCGGATGTTTACTCTTTGGTTGAACAGTCTTAATGTCGAACCAGGTGTGTATAACTTGTTTGAAGATTTAAAAGACGGTTTAGTTCTTTTACAAGCGTTTGATAAGGTTGTTCCGGGTATTGTTCAATGGAGGATGGTGAGTAAAAAAAGTCCTTTATCTCGTTTCAAGCAATTAGAAAATTGTAATTATGCTGTATGTCTTGGTCAAGAGAATGGGTTCTCTCTTGTCGGTATTCAGGGAGCAGATATTGTAGATGAACAAAAGACTTTAACGTTGGGTCTTGTATGGCAATTAATGCGTGAAAACATTATTCGTACATTACAGTCGTTAAGTGAGGGAGGTCGTCCTGTGACAGATATGGATATGGTGAAATGGGCTAACGAAACAGCTCAAAGAGGTGGTAAGCAAACCAAGATGAACTCATTTAGAGATCCATCACTTCGGTCTGGTGTATTCTTATTGGATGTGTTGAATGGTATGAAACCTGGTATTGTAGATGCTAATCATGCCACGGCTGGTAATACGGGTAAGGATTTAAGACAATCTACATATTTAATACATGGGACTCAATCGATAATTTCATATTTTTATCAGATGATGACGCATTTAATAACGCTCGTCTCGCTATCTCCATTGCACGTAAATTGGGTGCAACTATTTTCCTCGTTCCCGAAGATATTGTTGAAGTTAGAGCAAAGATGGTAAATAATTGTAACATATTACTCTCCCCCATGTACTAATATACTTTATTTATAGAATCTGACATTCATTGGTAGCTTAATGGTTGTTGATAAGCAAATGAGACGTAATGCTTAAACTGGTTTCTTATTAAAATAAAAATTTACGCATGCATATCTGTTAAAATAAACACTGTAAACAAAAAAACAAAAAAAAACAAAAAACTCCTTTGGGTGATAATTTATTTGGAAAGATTCTTTGAAAACCAATCAGCCAATCTAACAAAACTAGTATCAATACCAGTTTCTTTAAGATGCTTGATGGAAAGATGAGAGTTCTCGGGTCTTGAGACTTCAAAAAAAAAGAGAGGGTATTAGTTTATCGATCAAGTTATCTATGTAACACATAACAAACCTGATGCAGCTTTATCAATGGTATTTTGAGGAGTAAGATGATCAATAGGTGCTCCCAAGATTTTGCTTACAATTTCTATTTTTTTTAAAAAAAAAAAAATGGTTACAATCATATATCATCATACCTTTTTTTCGATCTCAACTTACCACAGACTTGATATTTAGTGATACTTTCTTGGCCAGTGAAATGGTAAATGCCCTTAATATCTTTATGATCCTTAACTTTTGCAACTAAAAAACAGAATGATTTAGTGGCTTTGGTTATAAAATATTACGAAATGAATTACCTGATAAATCTTTAATGACACGAGCAACATCCTCAACTATATGAAAAGAAAAATAGGGTTAAAAATAGGTTTTTCATATATGCATAACTGTATATCTACCATTGGTAGGATAACGACAAGACACGTTATCTACAACTGTAGGCTTATCGTGGTTCTAAAGTAAAACTATTAGCCAGTCTACAACAACAACAACCCCTGATCATTATTATTTTTACCAAAACAACATCAATTAAAACATTAATAGCAGATTCACCGTTATATTCAGTGTCGCCGTATAAGATTGGGACACGAAGAATAACAGCTTCAGGATAAACACTTTTAATGGCTTCCTCGCCTCCCAATTTTGTTTCGCCATAGAATTGTAAAGGATTTGGTTTATCTTCTACCTCATAAGGAGGCGCAGTTCCATCAAATACATAATCGGTACTGATATAAATAAGCATAATTCCTCTCTTCTTACAGATTCTACCTAAAGTTTTAGGAGTTTCAACATTTAACTGTGATTTTAAAAAAGTTGTCTATCATTAGTTAATCTCGATAAAATCAGTAAAAAAAAAAGTTAAACGTTTACGCGTAAAACACCATCATGGTCTTGCTCGGCCACGTCAGGACGACGTTCAGCAGCACAATGAACAACCACTATAATATATGTATATGAATATTTTATATACAATATTAATAAATACGTACGACATACCATCAGGTTGTTGAGCTTCGATAAAGTTTTCAACAGCAATTGAGTCAGTTAAATCAAGCTGACAGAAAAAAAATATTAGTTTATTCTGTCTCTGTCTGACTTGAAAGCACTTATTTTACCTTTAATAATCCATCTTTAGCGCGAGAGAAAGCTGTACCGACAACTAATAAAAAAACAAGTTAGTAAAATAAGGGCTTTTTTTTTTTGTCAGAGGTTCATTTGTTACCATCGCAACCCGCTTTTTTAAACTCTCTTATTGTGGGTCTTCCTAAAAGTCCGGAACCACCAGTAACAATAACCTTCATATTTTTAAGTGATAACAACAAAAAAGGGAAACAACTAATATTTATTTTCCCCCCAGAGAAAAAAAATAAATGGGAAAAAACAACGCGGTTTTAAAATGTAGTTTTTGAGTCACTCATACATGTCAAATGGGCGTATATCGATTTTTCGTTTTAAAAAAAACTAAAACCTTATAAATAGTGACATTTATGAAGTTAGCATAGTGCGATATATAATATTTGATTGACCAGAATAAAAAATGATAAGTTTACCTTCTTTAGCTCTAATTGGCTTATGCTACCTTTGTGTAATGTCATGCTTGGGGTAAGATAAATTTGTCTTTTTGGAAACAATGATTCGCTTAAATTAAAAGCACGAGCACTACAAAAGTTTTTCTTTTTTTCGTTTTTTTTCGTTTTGCTTTAACTCTTTCTTCTTTTTATTTTTTATAAATAACAAATATGGATAATAACCAGTTACTAATCGAAAAGACCAAACCAGTCAATTCAACAAACTCAACAAGCCCAATTTCAGACTGGGACCACGATTTAGCACCTATTCCTCGACTTCAAATAGTAGACGAACATCAAAAATTTTCGTAAAGTACATAATTTAAAATATATGCATATATTTCTTTTTACACAATTATATTTATATATAGTGACGAACTTCCGCAGTATATGAATGATTGGGGTCTTTCTGATTCTGGATTCAATTACGATGTAGTAGCAGTATTTGGATCACAAAGTACCGGAAAAAGTAATATATTAAATAAAAATAATGGATCATATGATGGGGGTATATAAGATAATATTTATATTTATTTATTCTCATTTGTAGGTACTTTGTTAAATAGATTATTCGGTACTTCATTTGCAGAAATGGATGAGAATCAACGAAAACAGACGACAAAGGGTATTTGGTTATCTCGTGCTAGAGGTATGCATGTCCTTGTGATGGATGTAGAAGGAACAGATGGTCGTGAACGTGGAGAAGATCAAGACTTTGAGCGTAAATCAGCATTGTTTTCAATGGCTACGAGTGAAGTTATTATAATTAATTTATGGGAACATCAAGTGGGTCTTTATCAAGGTGCCAATATGGGTTTATTAAAGACTGTATTTGAAGTCAATTTACAGCTATTTCAAAACCAAAAGAGGTATTTATTTTAGAGATTTCTTAGCACATGATAATTACTAAATTATTATATCATACACAGTAAAGAAAAAACTTTATTATTGATCGTCATTCGTGATTTTGTTGGCGCGACTCCATTAGATAATTTGGCAAACACACTAAAAGCGGATCTCGAAAAGATTTGGGCCAGCTTGTCAAAAGTAAGAAAAAAAAACTATGTTTATTCTATATGTATACTAAACTCGCCCTTTTATTTTAGCCTGAAGGTTTAGAGGATTGTAAAATTACTCAGTATTTCGATTTCATGTTTACTGGTTTACCTCATAAGATTTTACTACCAGATAAATTCGATCAAGAAGTAACAAAACTTCGTTCTAGGTAAAAAAAAAAAAAAAAACTTCTATCAGTGACGTAAAACAAAATAAGGTTATTAAGTTACCTTTTAGATTTAATGATCCCAAAGATCCCAACTTTGTATTTCGTCCAGAATATCACAAACGTATTCCAGCAGATGGTTACCATTTATACGCTTCTAGTATTTGGGATAAGGTGCTAACAAACAAAGATCTTGATTTACCTACACAACAACAACTTTTAGCTCAATACAGATGTGACGAAATATCAAATGTAAAAAAAAATCATGCCATTTGAATTATATGACTAATTCATGCTTTTTTTTTTACGCTAGGCCGCATTTGAAGTATTTAACCAAAGAATTACGCTATATAAATCACCAATCTTGGAAAAGGGCGAAGTTAATTTAGAGCTAGGAAAAGTGATGAAAGGTATAAGGGAGGAAGCGTTAGAAACATTTGATAAAAGTGCATCCCGTTACGATCAAGGTGTATACCAAAAGAAACGATTAGAGATGTATGCAAAGTTAAATATTCAATTGGGTGTATACTTTGTTGGTCAAATAAATAATTTGCATAAAAATGCCGTCATTATGTTTGATGAAAACCTTCAAAAACAATTGAAAACCACTGCATGTAATTTTGCTCACGTCGTCTCTACTTGCTTAAAACAAGCAAATGAATACTTTATTAATGGTGCAAAAGGTAAACAAGATAGTAAATTCAGAATACATATCAGACTTACTTTTTTATATATTTTAGCTACCATGTTACCTGAAACTGACTGGTCTTATTCTCATGAGCAAGAGCTGTTAACTGAAGATTTTAATGAAATATCCTCAAAGGCTCGTACTACGGAATTTAAAAAGATGAATAAAGCACTCGAAAAACAAATAGAAACCGAACTTGCAGATATAATTGCTCTCGAATTAAATCAACCTACTAACGATATGTGGCACAAGGTGATTGATACTTACAAATCTACTGTTTCTGATGGTAAAAAACTACTATCCAAGAAAGCTAAAAGTAAATCCTGGTATATTATGAATACAGAAATATATAACACTAACATTATTTATGACATAGGCTTTGATTCCTCTAAAGAAGAGATTGAAAAGTCTGTATCTGATCTTAAGAAACGAACTTGGATTGCTCTTCGTAAAAAAGTGGATGAGGAGCTAGCGGATAATTTATTATTATTAAAATTAAGAAATAGGTATATATGTGTGCTTAAATACATAAAAATAGGTATTGACATCTTTATAGATTCGAGGAAAAATTCCGTTATGATGAAAATGGACTTCCCAAGGTCTGGAAACCTCAGGACGATATTGACTCACGATTTAAAAAGGCTAGAGACGAGGTAAAAATAAACGATTACAAAAAAAAAGAGGGGATATTGGTTATTTAACCCATTCTATAATAGACATTATCATTAATCAAACGATTTTCCAAAGTCGACTTGAGTATGGATCCAGATTTTAAACTAGAATCAGATGAAGACTTTGACTTTGAAAGGTCACTTACAGTTTTATCCGAGGCCAAACAAATTGATATTACAACTAGGTTTAAACGAGAATCAGATGCATTTTTCTTGGAGGCAAAAAGATCTGTTGTATCGACAACAGCTAAAATACCTCCTTGGGTTATTTTAGTGATGATTGTGCTAGGATGGAACGAATTTATGGGTCTTCTGCAAAGACCATTGTATCTGGCTATAGTCATTCTATGTCTTAGTATAGCATACGTAATATACGCTCTTAACCTTTGGGGTCCAGCTGTAACTATTTTCTCGACCGTCACAGGTGAAGCCACAAGGATGATTAAAGCAAAATTAGCCGAGACAATAAATCCAACAAGTGATAGAAGTCAACATTATGAAATGGCACCCGTTAACAATTAGAAGTGTTTATTGAAACTAATTATAGACCAAACCCCCATTTAGTTAACTTTAAATACTTTAATAAAATATCAACTGTTGCCTCCCATATGTAAGCACTTTCAACCTCTTTGATTTATAACAAAGTGACTGGTTTTACTAATTAATAAAAATTTTCGTTTTAATTTTAAAATAAAGGAAAATGGCAGTGATATGGTTTTGCCGCCAGTAATTGATACATAGTATCTACTTTAGGCTTAGGAATATATCATCCAGAAAGTTCGAGAGCTAGAGTACCGTCACCGAGCTCCTGCCGAGGCATTCACTCAAGGATTCAGTAACATCCAACCCATATTCAAACGATCACTTGTTCAAGCTTGAGCTACTTAAGGATATACGCAGATAACTTAAGAACCAAATCTCCCAGATAGTACTAATACATAAATATATTCCCATCAAAACGAATTGATTCCTACGCCCTGTAGTAGTAACGTTATTTTTTCAGAAAATGCAAGCTAAAGAAAAAACCAAATTGTTGCTGAAATTCTTCTCTTTTTATAGCTGAATTTTTTTTTTTTTTAAATTCCCCTCTTCAAATAAATTTTTTTTCATTGGGCCACTATTAGTTTCTTCAGTCACAAAAAAAAAATTAACTTGCTGGATGCGTTTTAGATCTCAGTTTTGTTCCAAAAGAGAAGAAAACTTGTGTCAGTTGAAAGCAGTAAAATCACGCAATTGTTTACATGCTCGGTAAAGTTCCATTGCAGCTAAATATTTTGATTTTCAGAGCATGTAATATTCATGTAAACAAACAGATGTCACCATCCATGTGAAAACTTTATTTTAAAACAAACAAATCGGAAATTTAAATCTTCAAAAAGGAAATTTGCAGACCACGCGATAGTAGTAACAAGAAAGAAAAATGATTCAAATTCATCTCGGTGGGTATAATGCTGAAGATTTCTAAACCGAACGATGAATTTAAATTTCAAAGTTCAATATAGCAAAAGACAGTTTGTTCTTCATTAGTAATGGGATTGTTTGACAGAGGAAGGCGTAGAAATCATTTCAAAACTTTTTTTGATAAACAACGTTTATGTCACTATTTATTATTTTTAATAAGATCAAGCTTTATCAATATTATAATAATACATAAAAAAAAACTATCATAGACTATAAGGTCATGAATGATGATATAGATCAGAATAATTTGTTTCTCTAATTAGCTATAACTTTAATAACATTTTTTTTTTCCATTACTTGATTATTATCACTATTATTATTATTATTATTATTGTTATTATTGTTATTATTATTGTTATTATTATTATTATTATTATTATTATTATTATTATTTGATATTCGGTACTGTAAATATTAATAAAACCGTCTCCCACTTTTATCATATATTATGTATATAAGGGTGTACTGAGCTATTATATCATACAAAAACAGATGTGTTTAAAAAAACAAAAGAATAAACAAAGGAAAGCAAAGGTGTATTATAGAATACAAGTGCTTTTTAAAAGAGCTGCATACCATAGTTCATATAACTTATACACGAAATAAAGATGAGTAAATGAATGAAAAAAAGGTGGAGTCATAGCTATTATAAGGGGGAAAAAAAGATATAATAAAAAAAGGTTTTTTATTTATTTGAGTATTGCCAAGGCTTGAAATAAATAAATAGAAAGAGTTGTCAATTAGAAATCATAACATCCACAAAAAATCGTAACTAGGTACTCTTCACTAAAAGTATTGTGTATCATCTATTAAAATATTATATTGACATGTATACACATCTAGTTTCTATAAAAAACAGTAAGTATAAACAAAAACAAAAACTATACAAATCTTATGTATTCTTTGTCGAAAGGAAAAAATTTCCAGGCATCAATAAATGTTAACTAACTGCGTTTGTTTGAATCAAAGCCGCCTTCTTTTTTATAATTAGTGCTATGTATCACTGGTTAAATGCTTTAACAAAAACATTAGATATGGCAACAAAAAAGCCAAAAAGAAATTTACAAGCGTATCGGTGCTGTAGTAGGTAAAGTTTCTGATAATATTATGGATAACTAGTGGTTTCAATACTATATTTTGGCGAAGATTTGAATATTACAATGGATTAGGTAATATATTGTACATTATAGTGAATAAACGTTTTTGGTGTGTAATAAAATAACTAGCTTTTAAATGCTTGTACCTTTCGTAATTGATGTGTTCAATGATCATCTTTTAATTATATTTATTTTAGCAAATATATATTTAAGTCATTACATCACAATACCTTTATTCGAGTGGTGAATAAATTTATAAGTGTGGATTTTAGGAAGTACACGGTTATATATCAAAGAGACGATAACAATAAAAAGTAATTAATCTTAATTTATTCGAAGAAACCGTATGAAAGCGTCTTGTCTTTAAGAGTGTATTGTCAATCGATGATATTCATAAACATGGAGATAATAATCAAGCCGATAGAGAGAATATCCTAAAGTAAATCTTACAAAGTAATTAACTACGTGTCATTTTAATACATAGCTCTGTATTGTTTTAATTGATAATAATGAAAAGCTTAATGGAATTTTAAATGATTCTAACGTTCAAACTCTTCTGAAAAACGATAAACACCATATTTTTTCATACAGTAACTTGGGTGAGCTCAAGAACTATTTAAAGTGTTATAATCCGTTATTGTTTGTCCATTATCTAATTTTTACAGTGAAATAAGGTGTTTTCTTTGAATAATTAAAAATCAGGAAATGATACTTTTGCCCAAGTTTCTTAGCAAAAGTTGGCTACTAGGAGCCAAAACGCGTTTCCGGTTTCTTAATAAAATAAAAAACATTATTTATTATAACTGCTGAAATTAGCAGTGATTTCTTATGTGAGCGATTTTTTAAGCTGCGGTATCTTAATGAGCTTTTTTAGTCGAAGTGATTATCACAGTGTGATAGACGCGTTATAATTTTCTATTTTAAAACGCGCTACAACCTTGACCCTTTTTTTTCATAAAAAAAAAAAGTAAATAAAAGGCTTGTTTGCTCACTAGTAATTTCAAAGCTATGAGCTTAGGAAATAGTACCAACGTAATCATGAATTCTCAAGATAATGTCAGTGATTGGAATAACGAGGAAGACCTTTTAATGTCAGGTACCATTTTCTTTATTTTCACCATTGTATGTTTCGTTCTCTCTAAAAAAAGCTATACCATTTTAAAACTTAGACTTTTCAATCGACCTTAGCCTCGATGATATACCAAACTTTACCATAGAGCAGCTATTAGATCTTGATATACCTTTTAAACCCGAGCAGTCTACAAACCATAATGACAATTCAGACGATATGTTTGGCAGCGATGACGATATTTTACAAGCACTTGAACACGATCCTTCTTGGAGTATTGCTAATGAACCCAATTATGGCCAACCTACCCAAACACAAGCATATAGTGAGATCAAGACAGCCGAACGTTTGGACTCCTCGAATAATTCTGTAGAGAATATTGATGCTTGTATGAGTAATTTGGATATTATAAAAAACGACTCGCAAACTTTTTTCGCTACTCAGTCAATAACGGAACAAGAGATAACGTCATTTATTCAGGAAGACACTAGTATGGATGATGTATCAACGGATATTTGTTCTCAAAAGATACAATCATTAGATTTAATTGAAGAACCCGTTACTTCAGTTACTCCATTACCGCAGCTTGAGACGCCTGTATCTTCAACCATTACTCCATCTTCTCCAATACTGACTCGATCGTCACGACCTGGAATTTCTTTAAGAAAGAGAAACGCTATTCAACTGCAACCTTTCACTTTAGAAAATGCACAGTATAAAAAACTCATTGCAGGAGACTGGACAAAATCCAATTTAAAAGATGTTGTAAATATAAAGCAAACTCCAAATGATAAAGATACGGACACGGATTTTATTCCATTTGATACACAGCTCGTGGATGAACCTACGGACGAGATTTCTGCACATGAACTCGAGTCTTTAGGTGTATACTGTAATAAACCCGAGCTAGATAAAAAAATACAAAAGAAAAACTCATTGATCCCATCAGCTCCAAAAACTATAGCTTCATCCGCTTCTCGATCACAGAAAAATAATACATCAGTAGAACCATCTTCTTTTCGTGCTCAAGAAACTTTGGCTTCAACTTCGGCTTCTATAGCATCATCCTCTAGTATACCTGAAAGAACGTGCCCCCCATTAACAGAGCTCTTTAGCAAAAATCCTACAAGTATAGAGTACCCTGAAGAGCTTCAAAAATATGGATTGGATAAATTGGTTCTGCCACGTACTAATAAACTTAAAACGAAAAAAGTAATTACATTTACAACAAAGAGGAAGAGTAGTAAGCGAAAGGAAAGAAGCACTTTATCTAGAAACGCTGAATTACCAAACACAGATATCTTTGCATTTGATTTTAATCCTAAAGCAATACCCAGACCTTTACCTACGATAGATTCAAGTATACCCGCGGAAGATCCTGAAAATGAGTCGGACGAAGAAGTGGTCTTTAGACGTCCTCGTTTAAATAAAAGAAAAGTGTTGATAAGTGATAGTGAAGAGGAAGATGGCGAGGAAGAAGAAGAAGAAGCTGAGCCAATGACCGAGGAACAGCTTAATTCAATTTTTGCTTTTCCAACAGAACCACTGGAACCACAACAAGTTAAAACATATGGCGTTAAAACGGGTAGTAGTAGTAGTAGTAGCAGTGCTATGCCTATCCTTGATGATGGTTTTGAATACAGAGATCAAAAAAGGCAAAGGATGGATATTAGAGATCTACAAGCAAAGAGTCTTAAGAATGTCTTGCCAGCTTCTTATATAAAGTTGAATCAAAAGAAATTGGAAGAAGAGTTTAGAAATCGTAGATTGGCGAAAAATACGAGATCACATGCGACATCAAGTACTGTAATGTCGAAAAAAGATTCGAGTCGTATTTCTAGAAACGCTGAAGATATTTTTGCCGCGTTTCGTGAGGATACTGATGATGAAGTTGATAATAATAATTCAATTGACCAGCATATTCGAGGATCCAACGTTAGTACAAGAAGCCATGATGACACTATTATAATTGACAATAGCGAAAGCTTTTATTACGATGATGATGGCGAAGATGGTTTTTTATTCGATCACGGTATTGGTATAGATGATAATGATTCTATTATTGACTATAGTGATCGCATTAGCTATGATCGCGATGCTATAACTAATCGTGGCGAAACTGTTAACTACAGTTACGATAGTGAAAACATATTTGGGACCGATGATGGAATGGAATACGATTATGATGATGATAATGGAATGGTCTACGAGAATAATACAATTAGCCACCATGGAATAATTGATCACGCAGATAGGGTAGATAATAGCAGTAGAATTGACACATATTTTATTCCTGAATATAGAAACAGCGCCTCTACTTCATCTATAACCCGCATTGATACAGCTACATTGAGCCCTACTTCTCAAAATGCTTTTATGCACAACGCTTCCGTAGATCAGTCACAAGCTATAGAGTTTGATAGAATATCGAGACAGAGTATTCAATCAACAGGAAATAAGCGTAGTATTCAATCGGCAGGAACAAGTCGAAGACCTATTGCAAAATCTTCAGCTACTAATGCAAGGCCTACTAACAGAAATACTGGACGTGCTAAACCAACTAGTACTACTACAACTAAGCGAAAAAGACGTCCCAAGAAAACTATGGATGATATATATGTACATAAACCTTATTTTCTATCGCCTATGTTTAATAGAGGTAGCGGTAGGGCTAATGAAGCAGGTGGTCGAGGTAACGGACATAGTCGTGGCAGTGAAACGAGAGAAAACCATAGAGCAAATAACGTAAACAACAACGATAATGTATTTCACAGAGACGATTTGCCACGAAAAGCGTTTGATGATATTTATATGAATACAAAGCGCCAATCGAAGTATTATAGCAGCGATGGTATTTATATCGGAAATTATGATATTAGTGACTATTTGAATCGAAACGTAGTTCATAAAGATTCGACTAACAGGGCTGTGCCAATTTATTCTTTGGATGAAGTTATTAAACGAGTACATGATCTCAAAAGCTCTGATCTACAAGGCATCATTGGGTTACGAGATACAGTTTACATACACCGTCAATTGATAGTACCACTTATTTCTAAAAACCCAAAAGAGAAATGTACGTATCCTCAATTCAAGGAATCACATTCAGACTTAATATTGTTTGGAAAACGATATTACTGGAAACAAATTAATTCTGAAGGAACGCATATTATCAACGACCTTTTTGCTAAAGTGTTTCAAGATATTTTACACTTCTGTCGAAATGATAAGTATAGTCCAGTGGTTAATGAATTTGGAGATTTACCTGATCACGAATATTTTTATATATTTGTTTCTCTATGCCTTACACAATGGGTTCCAATACTTCCTGTCAAAGAACAAAACGAATTAATTTTATTTCTTACTTACCATGTTCGAAGTTTAGCATATTCATTAACAAAATTGGCAGAGATTCGCCAACATGAAAAAATAGGATGGAAACCTATTGTTAAACTTTTACTGTATTTGTTGGACTGGACATGTAGACTTGAATTATTGCATATGGATAGAACAATTTGGTCAGTAATAGAGCTCTCTCAGACAATAATGGATGTGCTTGTTTATATTGGATATGAAAGAGTTAAAAAAGAAAATAATCAATACTTGATCGAGGCCTGGATTTGCTTAATTTTAATTATGTCTGTTTCTAACAGAAAGCATGGATATCATTTGAATGAAACGATCTTTGTAAATCAGATAAATAGTAGTATCCAAAGAAAATCGGGGAAATTGGCTAGTTATGAATATAAAAAGCGTAGAACCATAAAATTCTGGGCGGAAACTTTAGACTATATTTTGAATAAGCATACTATCTTTTAAAAAGCAAGCTCAATTAGCATTTGTTACATAAAACCTAAATAAAATAAGCGGGCTTTTTTATATAAAAGAGTATGGACATAATAAATAAATAACCATGATACACATACACATGCAATACAAACAATGCTTAAAAGAGATAAATAAAAAAAAACCAGATAGATTCGTGTTGTACAAGGGAAGACAAAAGGCGCCTGGATTAATGGTTAACCTGCTAACTAACGGTGGAAGTAAGTACGACAGAAAGAAACAAAATAAAAATAAAAAATAAGAATAAGAAGAAGAAGCATAAAAACGGAGACTCTGAAAGGAAAGATATAATGAATGATGAGATATAATCTGACTTGCTTTTTTGAAACATAGATCTCCAGGTGTGTAGGTAAAGGCTGTCACGTAACATCATTTGCATAATGGAGATTATGCTCTAGTTCCTATTCTGAAAGTACTATTATTCGCTTCTAAAATGCTAATTTACTTACAATAAAAAGGGTGATCTACATTTTTAATTATGATGTATTACGCTACAATTTATTTTACATGCATTTGTTATGTTTATTTTTTAATGTAGCACTATTATGTGTGCGTGTGTGTTTGTTTTTATGATAAAATATGTACAAATAATAGAATAATTTAATATGATTTGATAGAACTAACAGATTCTCTTCGTTGTGCTCTATCATAACCAAAGCGAGATTTTTGTTGCTTTTGAACAAATTTCGCAGCCTTTGTCTCCTTGATAGGCTTGGATGGTACAAAGGCAGGTACAGAAGACCTAGATGTCTTGTCAAACTTTTCCCATACGTAAATTGTAACTACTTTGATTATATCCATAATAAAGAATGTGGCGAAAGAAATGGCAAGAATAATGACACTGGTAACCCAGCCAATACCAGCAATGTTGGGGTTATTGGGTATACCGTACACAGAAAGAAGAAGTGCAATAAGTTGTGTACCTAAAATAACTAGGATAAATACCAATGAAGGAAGACTCTTCCACCAGAATCCAGTAGTACGAGTAGAAAAGATAACGAAATGAGGAGCTACAATGAATGTTAATAATACTATACATATAAATTGTTCCCTTTTTTTTTTTTTTTACCTGAAGAAATATGAAGGTACATGATAGTAGAGATTTCAGGAGGAGTGAAACCAAGTACATCTCGGAAAATATAAAAGTGAGCAAATGAAAATGCGGAAAGAGCAATAGCGAGTACAAAAGAAAGAACAATTAAAAGCTGTAAGCGCCACATGTTTGGGGTACGCGATACCTGTACATTGTCAACTGCCATAATCAAAGTAGCCGCATCATTCAAGAGCGAAATAAGAATAAGGAATACAGGTGGCATTTTCCAACCTTCAGCAAGTGTAATAACAAAGAAGAATAGTAAGAAATGAATTGTAGACGTAATTCGATATAAGGCATATGATTGAAGACGTTGAAAGATAACACGAGATACCTTGATACCATCGATAATGGCTGAAAGTCCTGGTGCTAATAATACGATATCAGCAGCTGCACGAGCTGCATCTGTAGAACCAGCAACAGCAATACCAACATTTGCTTTTTTCAAAGCAGGCGCATCATTGACACCATCGCCCGTCATAGCAACAAAGTAACCTCTCTTTTGTAATTCTTCAATTACGTGAAATTTATGCTCTGCAGTATAAAAAATAATTTTTTTGTTAGATACGTATTAAAGTTGAGTTATACATGCATATTATTTCGTACCAGGAACAACACCAGCAAAGCCATCAGAATAGACACATAAATCAGAAATTTCTTTTTCGGACTTTTTAGGATCAATTAATTCCTCCACTTCTAAAATATTTTGACCCATTCCAAGTCTACCAGCTACTTCTTTAGCAATAATCCCTTGGTCACCAGTAATCATTTTAACGGAGATACCATATTGTTGACATTCAGCTAAAGTCTGGGCAGAGTCATCTCTAGGTGGATCAATTAAACTAAGTAAACCAATCAACTCCCACTTTTCCATTCCATTGAGAGTACGTGCTACACCCAACGCTCTTAATCCACGACTAGCGAATTGTTGAATCATATTTTCAGCTTGTTCATTACCTTGTACGAGTTTCATAATAACTTGTGGTGCACCTTTTGCTACACGAAATTTTTCTTGAGAAGAAATATCTACCACAGTCGCTTGAGCAGTTTTGTCAGACGAATTAAAAGGTTTAAATGAAATGACTTCATAACCTTGTACTTTATGTGATCCATCATTTATTACTTGAGGGTGATGAGTTTCAGCTGCAGTTCGTACAGCAAATTCAATTGGGTCATCTGTTGCTGCTTCAGAAGCAAGGTATGAATAAAGCAAGATATCATTCTTATCATAAGATCCGGCAAGGTAAGGTTCATCAAATGTCAGTTCATTTTTAGTGAGTGTTCCGGTTTTATCACTGCATAAAATAGAGACAGATGCGAATTCTTCAACAGCAGTTAACCTCTTTACAATTACTTGACGTTTTGCTAATTGTTTGGCACCAATAGCCATAGTAACTGACATGACAGTGGGTAAACCAACAGGAATACTATAAAAAAGAGCGTAAATGATAAGAGTAAAAAAAAAAAAGGTATACGTATATATACAACTTACGCAGCGATAGTTAATATAACCATTTCATTTAAAGTATCCAATACTTGTTCCTTAGTAATAAAACCATTTGCAATTCTTTCAGTTACCAATTCATGTATAAAGATAATGAGGACAAGTACAACTGAAAGAATAATAAGAAAGTTACCAATATAATTGATAACTTTTTGAAATCTTCCGGAACCTGTAGTAACCGAAATAAGACTAGCAGTTTTTCCAATAAACGTATCAGGTCCTGTGCGGACAACAATTGCTTGTTGTTGACCTTGCTTTACAACACAAGAAGAAAATACGACGCTTCCGGGTTTTTTCTTACTGGGTAGTGATTCACCAGTAAGTGAACTTTGATCTATTTGCATATCAGTTTCGATCGCTTCACCTGTAGCACCAATACCTAATAATCGCGCATCTGCTGGTACAATATCTCCTAATCTTAAAACAATAATATCGCCTACTACAATATCTGCAGAATTTACTTCTTTTAATTGACCATTTCTCCAACATCTACAGTGTAAAGCGAGACTATTCTTTAAAGAGTCAATAGATGTTTCGGCGCGAGATTCTTCTACGTATCCAATTACTGCGTTAATAACAAGCATAGCAGCAATAATACTAAAATCAAGCCAATCTCCTGTAATAGCAGTAAACACCAGTGATAAAATCATTAAATATGAAATAGCTCCTGTAACTGAGCAATCAAAAAAAAGGGGGGGGGTTATTAAATTATTTCAAACTAAAAAAAAAAAGAAAGAAGGGAGGACTTACAAAACGATAAAAAATGTAAAAGTTTATTTCGCTTTTTTTCGACTAATTCGTTTCGACCAAACTTTGACATTCGTTCATATACTTGGTTTTCAGTCAAACCGAAAGTAGGCTGTGTTTGAAGGTATGGTTCGAGATGAGCTGGAACATCGTCAATCACGGCTTGTTGAGTTTTATCGCTCGGTTTCGGTGTTGCCGTTAAAGGTACGGCTTCTTCTAAATCATTCGTATATTGATTTGTTATATCCTCCTGTTCAGCTACTTGTCGGAAACCCATACTTATTGTTATAAAAGAGATTAAAAGTGAAAAAAGTAAAAAATAAGTTTTGTTGCTAATTTAAATAAGAAACCTAATTGGGTATATTGTGACTTTTCTAATGAGGCTCAGGGCATTAAGTCTTCTTTTTTTTTTGGCTATCGAAAGTGGCTGAGATAAACAAAAAGGCTGTTTGTATTTACTAGCTTGAGTAAATGTAGTTAACATATTTATTTTGTCACGAAATACGTATTGTATCATTGTATTTATCTTTTTTTATAATTAATTACAAGGTAAAAAAAAGGTTTTTTCTATTTGAAGCATGTAAGCTTTTTTTTTCTGGCTGAGGATTATTACACCTGTTAAAATTGGCTAGCCAAAAAAGATGAACTTCTCTTTCCGTATCTTTCTACTACACAAAATAGTTTTACCTGCAGGGATTTTTTTATTATTTAGTAGAGACTAAACTAGGTACCGAGAAGTCGCACTTTTTTTTTTCTTTTACAGTAACTGTTAAATTTAGTTGCATATTTTTTTACAGCAATTGTCTGAGCTTTAAGTGAGCGATATTATAATCGTGTAACGAAACAGATAAGCTTAGATTTTATTTTTATTTTTTTAAGGAGTATAAGGTCTTCTGGGAACATAAGGTTCCTCCAAGTACTTGACCTCTTCATCGGTTAAGTTAATCTCAAAAGATCCCATCAAGTCGTGCAACTGTTCAATTTTGCTAACACCTACGATAGGAGAAGTGACATATTTTTTAGTATAAAGCCATGCTAAAGCAATTTGAGCACAAGTCTTGTTATGTTTCTTTGCAAGTTCTTCAATACGATCAATAATAGTATCGTCACTTTCTTTTTGCTTATCAGGTAAAAAGTTTTGAAGTTGGAATCTGGATTCGGTACGAGTGGTCTTTCTGTTTTTACCGGTAAGTGCACCCATAGCCAAAGGAGACCAGGGAATACCAGCAATACCAGCATCAACACAGTAAGGGTTCATTTCTCTTTCTTCTTCACGATAAACTAAGTTGTACAAGTTTTGCATAGACACAAACTTGGTCCAGCCGTTACGTTCAGCAATTGAGTTGAGTTTTTGAAATTGCCAGGCATTCATGGTACTGGCACCAATATATCTGACCTTACCAGAACGAACTACATCATTCAAAGTTTCCATGATTTCTTCCATGGAAGTTTCCTAGAAAAAGATAAAGATATATTAGCTGGTGAATAAAAAAATAAAAATTTATACGTATATATCAAAACTTACAGTGTCCAAACGATGGATTTGATAAAGATCAATATAGTCAACGCCAAGTCTCTTTAGAGAGTCATCTACAGCATCAAATATATGCTTACGAGAAAGACCAAATCTGTTCACCATCTCAGGATCATTTTTCAAACCAGTTCTTACGCTTTTAGATACATCATCGTATACAGGTGCGTAGACCTTGGTAGCAATAACAACACGACCTCTATTAACACCGATTTCCTTTAAGGCCTTGCCAAGAACGATCTCACTTTCACCGTTGGAATAGGTATTGGCAGTATCGAAAAAGTTAATACCTGCTGCGTAAGCTTCCTTGATAAGCTTGATGGATTCCTCTTCATCTTTAACCCAGGGACTCCAAGCTGAACTTCCGTAAGACATGCAGCCGAGACAGATTTTAGAAACCTATTTTGTTTGTTTATAGTGAATGACATATTCTTTTTTTTAAAAAAAAAATACTTTATTACCTTCATACCAGTGCTTCCGAAACGAGCATATTGCATTTTGGGGATTTCTGCTGCAGAAGACATTTTTTTATTTTATTATTATTACTGTAAAGAATTACCTAAAATAAGATAGAAAGAGAAAGCGACTACTAGGCATTGTCAAAATACATCTTTCTATATGACACGAATTTTGGTTTTAGGACGCGTATTGAGTTTCCTATTATATTTTTGTTTACGCAACTCAATTTCCTATTTGATTTTGACTTGAGTTCAGCTCGCATAAAAAAAGAATATAATTGGCTGGCATTTTTTTTTATAGTTTAGTTTAGTTTACATGAGATATGATATATTTACTTCTGCCCGTATTAAATAATTACGTGTGCTTTTTTTAAAAAAAGATAAATCTAAAATTGATATGCGTGGTACAGTTCGTAAGGGTTAGAGTTGTGAATGTACAACATATTCGCCTATAGAAAGGGTGAACTCTTTTCCATCTAAACATTTTAGCTAGTGTATCACGCCCCTTTTGTTAAATTCAGTGATGTAACTTCAAAAAAAGATATAGTTGTACAAAAGAAAAAAGGGGGTGTGCAAAAAAATTTCCACCCCCCCCCCCCCCCCCCATTTATCTGAATTTTAAAAAGTGCAAAAAAAAACACACACATTTAACAAGTACATCATTGTTTATATGTACAAAGTAAAAATTAAATATTAGACTTGACTTGACAGTTACAAAAAAAAAAAAAAAAAAAAAAAAAAGAAGAGATTATCGCTCTGTTAAAAATAAAGAGGATTGGTTTATTTTTGTTTTTCCAAGATTGGCTTAAAAAGTAAATTTGTTGTTATTGTTTTTATCTGAAAACATAAAGTTATTTGATATGCGACTAAAAAATAAAATGTATTTTTTCTTTCTTTCTTTTTTTTTCTATTGCACACATAAAGAAGAAAATGGGTGGTACTATTTCCAAGTCAAAGATATTTATTTATCCTAAACAGCATCAATCAAAGCGGTTTTCATGTTCAACCTCATCCTCTGAAAGAACAATGGTTGAACCTGCAACGGAGTCAAATAATGCAGATTCTGTAAATAAAAAACCTTCTATTTTACCAAACAATAATTTTTTTGGGAATTTACGTGATTCAAAGAAAAAAAAGGTGCAGCAATACCATCGTACTGCAAATGTAAGTAGTATATCAAGAAGAAAACCAAAGCATCATAAGAAAAAGAAGGTGGTAACTAAAAGTATTATTGGAAGACCATCTAATTTCAAGGTTTGTACATACAAACACACAAATAAACTACAATTTAACTAATAATTATAATAATAGCATTTAAACAATTCTACACATATACATCACTTAAAAGACGGTGATGGTGACGACGACAACGACGAGGTATGCAATAATAAAAGGGAAAAAAACTAATAAAGCATTAATTATTATATTTGTTTTAGGCTGATAAAATTGCTGCACAGATGATCGTCCTTTCCGGTTTGATTAAACCGTTACCAAATAATGACAAGATGCCCATCATTCCACCAAGGTCTTCTTCATATGGTAATTCTATCTATGTCAAACAGTTCCCTATCCCTGCAACAACAACTATAGCCACCCCCTCAATAAAGAAAAACAAGAAGAAAGTTGTTGGAATGAAAACTAGCTCTCTATCTAAGTCCTCCATAGCTCGCAAACGTGCACACAGGGCCGCCAAGAAAATCTCATAATATGTCAATCTTTTTTTGGAATTGCATTGTTTGAGTTTTGATATAATTGGGAAAAAAGAGGGGGGGAAAGAGGAGGAGATAGTCCTTTTTTTTTCAAAAAACTATCATACTGAACGATACAAATACAAATGTAACATCCCTTTCCATTATACATTGTTCCGCATATCAAACCATCTTATTCTTTTAAAGCCGTTAAACATTTTTTATATGGATGGTGTTATTGTTATTATGAATGATAAACCCCCTTCTTTTTTTTTATACATGTATTATTTCTCTCTCACTCTATCTGTACGCCTCCGTTCTATCTCTAACTTCTTCTTTTTTTTTATATACTATTATATCTATTTTACCGTATTATCATAATTTTTTTAAACTTTATATTTGTCAATAAATCCTTTACTCTATCTTACACGTGATATTTTACGCAAAAAAAAAAAAAAAAAATACAGAAAAGAAAAAATAAAAATAAAGAGAGAATATGCTTAGTGATGTAACATGATAGATAAACAACAAAAATATATAATGTAATTCCCTTTTGGCGACACACACAAAAAAAGCAACTAGTCTGTATATTGTCACTAAATTGATTTCATTTGTATACCTGTAATTAAAAGCATAATTCATTATAGTACCAGTTATATTTTTATTTTATTTTTTTAAAAAAAAAGGAAGGGATATAAAAAAAAAAAGACTATTATGCAACTTGAGTAAATTTTCAAGGATTGTTGAGGAGACACTCACAAAATCGGTTCCTCTACCCCCTTCCCCTTCTAAAAGAGAAAAATTAGACAAGAACATTTTCAGGGCCTCGTATCATTTAATAGTTAATGCATATATTACAAAAATTTATTATTTTTTTTTCATATATAAAGAGGTTGAATTAGATCTACTTCTGTCACTTCTTATTTGGTTTATATTATCATTAACTTTCTTATATACTCTGTGAAACGATTTCTTATTCTTCTCTCTCTCCTTTCATTACAGTTCGATATAAAGAAATAAACAGACAAATAGATCAATAAACGAAAATTAAAAATCAATCATGAAATTTATTACCATCACTATCTTCACTATTACAATGGCTGTTGCCGCTGTACACGCCGCTGCTACCGGAGCCGAACTTCACCGGTAAATATATATATATATATATCAAATCTTTGTTTTTACATGTGTTCTTATTCTTTTTTTTTATTAAAAAATAATCAGTGAGCGACGTATTATGATGAGAAAGCGTCAAGCAGCTAATATAAATAGTGCTACAGGAATGGTAAAAACTCAGGACCAAATAAACAGGGAGCAAATTGAGAATGTGATTACTGAATTTAACAAACTTATCATGTCTCAGGAGGCCGCTAAAACTCAACCTGTCGCTGCCGCAACTGTTCCCGTACCTGCTCCCGCACCAGCTCCCGTACCATCTTTTGCTCAACCTCAAGCAGCTCCTTATGTAGCCCCTGTTGCTACGGCTGATGCTGCACCACTTGTTATCCCTCCTGCTATTCAGGCCTTAATGGACAATGGATGTGGATCTACACCTGGTAGTACTGCATGTAGTGGCGTAGCTACCCCTAGCAGTGGCGTTATCGATCCCGCTACTGGCGCACCTGTTATTAGTCCTGTTGCGCCTGTTGCACCTGTCGCCGCTGTTGCGCCTGTTGCTGCACCTGCTAAAGCACCTGCCAAGAAGGAAGAAGAAGAGAAGGAAGAAGAAAAAGAAGGCAACGAAGAAGAAAAAGAAGGTAATGAAGAAGAGAAAGAAGGAGGCGAAGAAGAAAAGGAAGGTAGTGAAGAAGAAAAGGAAGGTGAAGAAGAAAAGGAAAGCGAGGAAAAGGATGAGCCTGAAGATGAAGGTAATAAAAAAGTGGGTAAAAGAGCTGATATCCCAGAAACTAACCAGTCCGATGCTAAAACAGAAGAAGGTGGAGCTTCTGATGAAGCTTAATTTTTTTTATTTTTATCAAGATATCATACATTTCCAAAAATCCATTATTCATATCATTCAATATCCCACTTCACATACAAAATCCCCAACCCCCCCTCCCCAAGAAAATACTTCAATAAACTCAATCAAAGCATATAACCAACTCCTATATATTTTTTATAAACCATCGTTTTAAACAAAACAGATAAACCTAAAAATCTTGTATAGATCTTTTTTTTAAGGTGTTGTTTCTTAATGTTATTACTTTTCCCACGGAGTGGGAGAGGAAGGGGACTACATCGCCAATAAGAAAACATAGTTTATGCAACCATGTTTATACTAAGATAGTACTAGCTTTGATTATTTTATGCAAAATGGCCGATGATGATACCGTTAATATATACTTAATTTTTTTTGTTTTCCTCGGATTGCGATGATGTCTATGTCCTGGCATGACGAATTTTATTATTAACCAATGATTTATCCTTTTATTTCTCTTTTCCCTCTCTCTCTCTCTGCCTCTCTCTTGTGTACCCCTCCCCCCTTTTTTTTATTTTGTATCTATTGTTTGCTATCTGGATAGTTTATGTATTAGCAATATTTATTTAATAGTTGTTGTACCAGTATAATATTTTACAACGACTTAAAGGGTTTTATTTTTTATTTATTCAATTGACAGGATATGTAATCGAAATTAATTTGCACATGCAACCTTTTTTTTTTTAATTTTACATACATATAACAAGAACTCCAACTAATTAAGGAGGGTCGTCTTTTACAATTAAAAAAAAAAAAAAAAAAAAAAAAAAAAAGAGATTTGGTGGGTTGCAAGTTATTGGTACCATTACCAATTGATCTATTTAAATCCAATTGAAGAAATAATATATCTAAAGTTTCGTTATATGTGGATTAAGAAAGATTTACTACCCGGTTCCATACGGAATCATCTTTTAACTGTGGCTCATAGCACTCGAAATTACTGGGTAATGGCGTTTGAACAAGTCTGTATTGATATGGAAAAAAACGTTATAAAGACGGTTTTTTTTTATAATTTTAAAAAACGAGAAAAATCTTGTTCTTTTTTGTTCTACTTTTCTACTTTTTATTTTATCCAAAAAAAAAAAACAAAAAAAAAATGTCCTTATTTTTACCGCTGACAACAGATCAATATCATGCAAAACCTATGGCTATATCATCTATTACATCGCCTGTTGGTGTACTTCGACCAGGAACGGCTTATACTACCAATTCACCTGTAGCGGGGAGTCCGTCACCTTCGGCATCTAACCAGTCGAATACTCCTCCTCCTCCAACCAGCAGTAAATCAGGGTCTTCTTCTCCTCCGTCTCGCACGTTTTCTAACTACTCGAGATCTTCTACTTCTTCCTTCTCTAGTTCACCAAACGTACTTAAACACAAGCTAATCAAACAGGCGCAAACACCTACTTACTACCATCCTTACTGTAACACTGCAGGTACAGAATCCGAAACAGAAAATGCACCAGGTTCATTATCACTTTATGAAAGAAGACTCCGAAATAAGACAGCTTCTGCTAAATATCGAGCCAAGAAGAACCAACAGTATGGGGAAATGAGGTCCATGATTTCAAGTTTAACCAAGGAAAATGAATTGCTGTTACGCCAGTTGGATCACGTTCAGCATGAAAACGGGCACTTGAAGGCTACCTGTGATAGGTTACGCGGTAAAATCATGGCCCAAAAGATGTTGAAGCAGTATTTGGATACGGAACAGCCAGTAACCAATTCTACAAGTATTGATAATAATTGTTTTTTGCATTATCACACTGTTTCAAGCATCAACCATAGAAAATATCCCGAAATCAATGATAAAAGAGATTAGTTTCTTTTTTAGTAGTAGTAGTAGTAGTAGTAGTAGCAGTAACAGTTTTTTTTCTTTTATATACACACACACACACACACATGTACTATTAAACTTTTTTTTTTTTCAGTAATTGAAATCCTTTTACACGCTAAAAAAAAAATCCGACAATAAGGAATGCGTTATATTTAAACAAGTTTTTTTATTTTTTATTTTTTTTGTTTTTGTTAATGTGATCTAAAATAATAAAAATGTAATGGTGATAGAAATAGAAAAAAAAACCCTTTTTTTTAAAAACAAAAAAAAATAAAAATTACAAAGTGGAATGGCATGAACAAAAAATATTAAACAAAAGAAACTTAAGCCTACAAAAAAGAGAAAATGTTAGACACTATTATAATAATTACAGGTAAAAAAAAAACTTACATAGCTGGGGAAGTCATAGTCAATACCAGCGTCCTTTAACTTTTGACGCTTGTTTTGCTCATCCTTGAGAATCTTGGCATGCTTTGCAGCTAATTTGGATTGATCCATAGGCTTGTTGTGTTGTTGACGGTTACGGAGGACATAGTTGAAAGGCTTATAGGTCTTGTTGGCACCAATGAATAACTTTTCATGAACCTTTTCGGTAGGAATCATTTTACATTTAAGGAGATTGTTGAATAAAAGATAGTTATCCATAGTTTCAGTTACAATTTGAGCAACATCGGCTGACTCAAATTCAATAAAGGCGTAATGCTTAGAAGATCCGGTCTTCTTATTACGAGAAAGACGGAGTCTAGAAATATCTCCAAATTGACTGAAATATCCCTTCATTTCCTTTTCGTAGAAACCGTGAGGAATACGACCAACATAGATAACACCCTTCTCCTCAACCTTAGCAGCCTATGTATGTATTTATATTTGTTTAACTTTCCCTTTTATATATATATCTCTCTTCTCTCTTCTCTCTTACCTTGGTGGCCTTGGCCTTCTTATCGAATACCTTCTTGGTCTCAGCCATACTTTCTTTTAACTTTTCAGTGTCCAAGGCAACAACATTTTCGTTGGCATCAATACCATCAGCTTCTTCGTCAGAAGAATCTTCACCTTCACTACTAGCAATGTCACCCAAGATCTCCTTTCTTAATGCCTCTTCTTGTTCCTCGGTAAGTTCCTCCTCTTCTTCTTCTTCGACAGCAGCGGCAACAGGTACAACTTCATCCTCGCTCTCTTCTTCTTCAACAACAGGTGCGGCAACAGGTGCAGCAGCCTTCTTCTTGTTGGTAGCAGCCTTCTTGGTCTTGGGCTCTTCTTCAGTTAATTTCTTGGAGAATGTAACACGCTTTCTCTTGGATCCAGCTTCGGTATCTTCGGCAGGTGCAGCGGTCTTCTTGATAGGTGCAGCGGCCTTCTTAACAGGTGTCTTCTTGACAGGTGCTTTGGTGTTCTTCTTGACAGCAGCCATTTTGATCTATTATTTTTTTAAATGGTTTTAAATAAAAAAAAAAATATCTCACAGAAAAAAAAATTCTTAAAGTGAGAAAAAAAAAAAGGTAAAGACAGTCCTTTAAAATCGTCACATATTGACTAGATACACCAATAATATAACAATCAAATAAAAAAATCGACGGCTGCAGGATTTGAACCTGCGCGTACAAAGTACATTGGCTTTCGAGACCAACTCCATAGACCACTCGGACAAGCCGTCAAATGTCGAAAAAAAAATTTACAACTGGTAATAGGTATAATATTAAAAGTAATCACGTGATATACACGTGTACTGTTTTTGATTGGTTTAAAAAAGATTAAAAGTTTAATTTTATACGGCTTCAAAAAAAGAAAAAGCACTTTTCGATCATGAATATGAACTCTTTTTTTCTTTTATAAGTGGATGTCAAGTTTTGTAAAAGTAATAATTGGAAACTGAACAAAGATAATAAACTCGGTAGTCATAATAATGGTCTTAAAGAATAAAGAAAGATGCGGTTGTAAAGAAAGATGTTAGTTCGTAACAACTTCAGTTAGATAAAACCGAGTTTCTTTTAAAAGATATCACGGTTTATTCGAAAATGAGATTTATGCAAAAAAGTTTAAACCAAAAAAAAAGAGTAATGATTAGTAAGAATTGACTTGGAACCAGGGTGAGAAAATTAAAATTCATTTTAAAACGCAGTACAACTACGCAGTTCATCTCTCTTTTTCTTTTTTTCTTTCACCTTCTTTTACTTTAAAAAATGAGTCATTCCTTTTTGATTCATGTATCAAAAACTATTCCTCGTTCCAAAGTGAATCAGGCAATATGGTCTCAATTACAAACAGCAAATACAAAACCTTTAAGTTTACGTTCGTTTTCTACCAGTCGTAGTAAATCCAACGTTTCCATTTGGGGTGCAGAAGGCATCGTAAAAAACAAGTCATGTTATATCGGATTACAACCTATTCGCAGTCCAGCAGCTTTACGTCGTGCTGCTTCTTCTTACAGTCAAGTAGAAATGAAGGATCGTGATCCCAAAGATAATGCTGATCAACCACCTGCTCCACCTAACAGTGGAAGTTCAATAGCTGGTGGTGGTAGTGGAGAAAATGGAAGTAACGGTAATAAAGGCGATGACGGTTCCAACAAGAATCATTCTTGGGATGTTACTGATAACCAACTTCAAAAACCTATTGTACCTGAAGTATATCCTCAAGTGTTGGCTCTTCCCATTGCTGGTAGACCTTTATTTCCTGGATTTTATAAGGCCGTCGTGATTAAAGAACCAACAGTAACTGCTGCCATTAAAGAGTTAATGAAACGTGGCCAACCTTATGTAGGTGCATTTTTATTAAAGGATGAAAATTTAGATGTCGATACTATCACCAATATTGATCAAGTACATCAAGTTGGTGTGTTTGCACAAATCACAAGTGTGTTTCCAGCTACCTCTGGAAAAGAAGAAACCGGATTGACCGCTGTGTTGTATCCTCATAGACGTATCAAGATTAATGAATTGTTACCTATTAAAGATAAACATAATATGGCTGCTGTGGAAGAAGTGGCAAATAAAGAAGTTGCTGCAGAACAAAAAACAGAAAAGGTTGCTGAGAATGTTAAAAAGGCTTTTGAATCTGAATTTCAGCCTGAAAAGGCTATTGTTCAAAAGACTGGTATGTAAATATTTAATATATGAAAAAAAAAAACTAAAATTATCATTATTTTCGTTATCAGATGAACTCTTATCAGATGAAGCAGCCGAAGCCATTAAATCAGATTCTCATTATGCAACCTCATTTTTAGCAGATGATTACGCTGTTTCACTCGTTAATGTGGACAACTTTGTAGAACCCGAGTTTTCTAAAAAGAGTCCTTATATTAGAGCAGTAACTTCTGAAATCGTTTCTGTATTTAAAGAGATTGCTTCATTAAACCCTCTTTTTAGAGATCAAATTGCTAGTTTCAGTATGTCACAATCAGCTGGTAACGTATTTGACGAACCATCCAAACTTGCTGATTTTGCTGCTGCCGTCTCCGCAGGTGAAGCCTCTGAACTTCAAGACGTCTTGGAAACCTTACCTGTAGAAGAAAGACTTCAAAAATCACTTGTCGTACTTAAAAAAGAATTAATGAACGCTCAGTTACAAAACAAGATCTCAAAGGATGTTGAAAGCAAAATTGCCAAGAGACAACGCGAGTATTATTTAATGGAACAATTAAAGGGAATTAAAAAAGAACTTGGATTGGAAAGTGACGGTAAAGATAAATTGGTAGAAGGGTTTAAAGAGAAGGCTGCAAAACTTGCTATGCCTGTTGCAGTAAAAAAAGTATTTGATGAGGAAATTACTAAACTTGCTCATCTTGAACCTGCTGCTTCTGAATTCAATGTCACACGTAACTATCTGGATTGGATCACTCAGATCCCTTGGGGAAGACGTTCTCGTGAAAACTATAATATACCTCATGCTACCACCGTATTGGATGAAGATCATTATGGTCTCAAGGACGTAAAGGATCGTATCTTGGAATTTGTTGCAGTTGGAAAATTGAGAGGTACTGTAGAAGGTAAAATCCTTTGTCTTTCTGGTCCTCCGGGTGTTGGTAAAACTTCTATTGGTAAAAGTATTGCCCGTGCATTAGATCGCGAATTCTTCCGATTCTCTGTTGGCGGTTTAACTGATGTAGCAGAGATCAAGGGTCATCGCCGTACTTATGTTGGCGCTATGCCCGGTAAAGTCATTCAAGCCTTGAAAAAAGTTCAAACTGAAAATCCTTTAATCTTAATCGATGAAATTGATAAACTTGGTAGAGGTCATCAAGGTGATCCATCTTCTGCTCTTTTGGAATTATTAGATCCTGAACAAAATAGTAGTTTCTTGGACCATTATATGGATGTACCTGTTGATTTATCAAAGGTTTTGTTTGTATGTACTGCTAACGTACTCGATACTATCCCAGGCCCTCTTTTGGATCGTATGGAAGTCATTCAGTTATCTGGTTATATTGCTGAAGAAAAGGCTGCTATTGCTGAAAAGTATTTGGCTCCTACTGCAAAGAAGGCTGCTGGTCTCGAAAACGTTAATATTAATTTGACTCCCGAAGCTATTGATTCGTTAATCAAAAGTTATTGCCGTGAAAGTGGTGTACGTAATTTAAAGAAGCATATTGATAAGGTATTTAGAAAGGCTGCACTCAAGGTCGTACAAGAAGTCAATCAAGATGAAAAGTCAGAGGATCCTGCTAACAAGACAGAAGAAATTCAATCTGAAACAGAAGTTGCTAAGCCTATGAGTATCTCCAGTGACATTTCTATTAATATTGATGGTAGTAACTTGAAGGATTATGTTGGTCCTCAAGTATATCAAACTGAAAGACTTTATGAGCAAACACCTCCTGGTGTTGTTATGGGTTTAGCTTGGACTAGCATGGGTAAAGTTATTATATAATATATATATGCTGCGAGAAGAGAGAAAGAAAGAAAAAAAAAGCTCATTATTTTTTTAAAAAAAAAATGTAGGTGGTACTTCTCTTTATATCGAATCTGTTCTTGAATCCTCTCTTGGACCTAAATCTACTCCTCACCTTTCAAAGACTGGTCAACTTGGTGACGTTATGAAAGAATCCACTAGTATCGCATATACTTTTGCAAAGTCTTTAATGGCTACCCATTTCCCTAAAAATAAGTTCTTTGATAAGGCAAAGGTTCACTTGCATTGTCCTGCCGGTGCTGTTCCTAAAGATGGTATTATTTTTATTTTCTATCGTTTTTGTGTGATAAGCTAACGTTTTATTTAATTTTTTAGGACCTTCCGCTGGTGTTACTATGACAACTGCATTAGTTTCATTAGCTCTTAATAGACCAGTCGGCTCTAATATTGCCATGACAGGTGAATTAACTGTTACGGGTAAGGTTTTAAAGATTGGTGGATTAAAGGAAAAGACAATTGCTGCTAAACGTTCCAAGGTTGATACCATCTTGTTCCCTAAGGATAACCAAGCTGATTGGGATGAATTACCCGATTATATCAAGGAAGGATTAACTGGTGTTCCTTGCGATACTTATAAAGACGTTTATGATGTTGTTTTTGGTGATGTAAAGAAGGAGGAGGCAGAAAATGTTTGGGGAACTTTATTGAATGAAGAAGAAGAGACTGCCAAGGTCGCCAAGTAAATAATAATAATAAAATTATAGAGAATATACATGTACATGTATATTACAAGTGTTATTTCTGTTGTGTATAAATAAAAATTATCTGCTTTGTCGAGAATAATCTGGATTTCTGGTAGTTTAATAGGTTCTTTCGAATGGTGTCACCATGATCAGAGTTTAGGTTTAATTGGCCCTGAAGAAATTCGTCATATGTGGTAACGCTTGACAACTTATGCTGTGTTATCATAGAAGAAAGTATATCTTTACGATCAAGCTTCTTTTTTTTTCTTTTTTTTTGCAGAGTGAAATTAAATATAGTAAAGCAAGTACGTTTAATATAAAGACATTATAATACAGAAACTTTATTTACAGTTTAATAGAGCCAAAAGTCGAAAGCTAAAGAATACTTGTTTCGTATAAACTATGTGACGTGGGGGTGCATAACTAACTCTCTTTTTTCTTTTCTTTTTTTTAGATTGCACTGAGTCCGTTTTTTATTTTGTATTCCCGTAATCATTTTAATTCTCTTATCAAAAAAAGATTAGATTTGGGTAAAATGCATTCTTTTATTTTTAGTAATGGAAGCACTTATTTTACGCATTCTGTATCGTGAGAACACCAAGTCATTTATTTTTGACAAGTTTTTCCTTAAACGTTTTTTATTTTATGGTATAACTATTTGGCTAGCATAACGTTTCCTTATTTGTTTTATTAGTTAAATGAACCTTGTGAACCATGAGCTTTTGTTTAGTACTTCTTAAAAGCTATGATTTAATAGGAAACTTTTTTTCTTTTTTTTTTATGACATTAGTTTAAAGATTCAATGCTCAAATATAATTAAGAACATAGTTGTAACAAGTGTATGGTTGGTTTATGTTTAAGGTTACTTTTGTTATAAGCGAAAGGACGGATACAAAAAAAAAGAGGGCATCTAAAATGAGATTAGATAGCAAAGAGGTAAAATAGTAGCACCTAAAATTAGTGTGGATTTGGTACAATAGATATATATGGATTAAATCAATTTTACAGCGTTTACTTTTTGGTTTGAAATATAATACATGTATTTGGCTCATGATATAATAAATCGTATCGCCAAGGTAAGAAGGAAATTTAAAACTGTTTGATCGAGTGAATCCCCCCATTTTTTTTTTTTCCTTTTCCGCATGGGAATTTCGTAAAATAGCATAAGTGGAGTACAATGTTTCCCACGAGAAAGAAAAAGGAGAAGTGTGTGTCTTTTTTTATAAGTGCCATGCGTACATTAGTTTGGAAAACGCGATAATATATTATTATCGTAAGCAGTTTTTTTAATATACATAATGTATATGTCGTACTGAGTTGAAGGGTATGCATGTTGAACACTACCAGAAATCCAACGAATCTTTTTTTTTATTCATATGAACATATTGAATTGAAATAGGTGTTCCTATTTCTTCCTATAATAAAACGAATAGGTAAAAAGAAAAAATCATTACACTTTTGCTTACGAATCGTGCATTTCATTATTATTTTTTCACTAGGTTTTCTTTCAATGATTTTTTTTTCGGGTTACTACTACTACTATTCGTTTACAGAGACCGATCCATACGAACACTCACACTCACGCAAATCTCTATCTATTGTCAATTATAGAAAAATACTACCAAAACAAGTGAAATGAAAAAAATCAAAGTGTTTATTAGTAATACACACACTTCTTTTGGAAGATGCGTGAGAGATAATGGTTTTGATTGGGTATCATTGGGTCAAAGGATAAAAAAAATACCAGCGAAAAATATAATTAATATTGGTTGCAGGATAAATCAGAATGTGGGGGAAGTGCAATATGGTCAAGTGACCCAATATTTAAGATTAGGTTGTCTTATAAAGGTTTAGTATCACTAACATATTTGTCAGCGGATAGATATTATAGGGTGGTAAATGAGATATTCCCCCTTTCCAGGAACTGAAAAAGGGTTTTTTTTTTTTTTTTTTCATGAAGTGGTTTAAAAAGTACACAACATGACACAATGGCATTCTTTTCCTTTTTTAGACTTTAAAAAAAATCGTTGTTTGAATTACTTTTTTTTCGTGTAAGCAAAAAGGTCAAAGATGAAAAGCGATTTGAAAAGGTCTAAAAAAAACCTTCTATTAAAGTGGCGACGTACTTTAGTAAAAAAAAGAAACTCCCCTCCCCCCCCCCCTTTTTTTTTTCATTGCAACTCTTTTTGTTGGTATAAAAGGGAACGTCTTTTTTTTGGAAATATACTTTTCGTTTTCTTCTTTACACATATTTTTTTTTTTGTAGTTTAGCTCCTTTTAAAAACTATTATACTTTTACACATAAAAGTACACTTTTATAAAATAAGTTTATTTTACATTCAAGAATAAAACTCAATCGATAAGCAAGTTTTATATTCGAACCCTTTTTTTTTTCTTTGGAACACCAGAAAAAAAGTCCATCACTTTTTTAAAAAAGCTCTATTTCAATTTTTACCCGAAAATTTCTTCATCCGCAAAGCAAATAATTATATGGTTGGTATGGCCCGTAACCTAAGCAACAATGAAGTCAATGAAACTGGTGTAAACAAACCTCAATTCCAAACGGAAGAAGAACTCATGCATTCTATGGGTTATAAACAAGTAAGAGCCGATCACTTCATTTTGATTTGTTGTCTAAATTTTTTTTTACTTAATTAGGAAATGAACAAAACGATGTCAACAGTTTCTAACTTTGCTATTGCATTTGGTTGTTGTTCGATTCTATCAGGTCTTACTCCCGTAAGTTCTTTTATATATATATATATATATATGCATATAATGTATAGATTTATATAAATTAAAGTTTTATTTTAAAATAGTTGTGGGGTGATGCTATGCAAGCTGGTGGATCAATTGCTGTTGTATGGGGCTGGATCCTCGTATCTGTATTCACATTTGGTGTGGGTCTCTCTTTAGCTGAGATTTGTTCTGCTTATCCCATTACTGGTGGTCTCTATATTTGGGTATCTAAACTTGCCCCTCCTGAATGGGTACCAATTATGTGTTGGTTAACAGGCTGGTGTAACTGGCTTGGTTTGGTAAGTTTCTTGCATTCTGTTTTGTTTTAAAAGACTTGATTTAACACCTTTTTTTTTGCATAATAGACTGGTAATGCTTTTTTTAGCATATTTTTTGAATTAGAATATGACAATTAAATGTTTTTTCTTTTCTTTTCTAGTTGCTATTACATCAGCTGATCTTGGTCTTGCTCAATTTATTGCTTCTATTATTCATATTAGCGATGAAAATAACAGCCCTTCCATTTACTGGCAATATGGCATTTTTATTGTTATTGCAGTTGTTCATGGAATTATCAACTCTGTCAGTGTTAGGTACAATGGTTTTTTTAACCAAACTTCTCTTTACTGGCATTTGGTCGGTACTCTTTTGTTGGTGATTGTCGCACTTGTGATAACTCCCAACAAGGCAAGCGC
Organism: Helicostylum pulchrum; assembly: GCA_025677825.1. Lineage (NCBI taxonomy): Eukaryota > Fungi > Mucoromycota > Mucoromycetes > Mucorales > Mucoraceae > Helicostylum > Helicostylum pulchrum. The sequence goes on from JAIXMO010000080.1 coordinate 77,461, forward strand.
TAAATGGGTCTTTACCAACTTTGAAAATGAAACTGGTTTTAGTTCAAGTGGTTATGGCTTTTTAATCGGTCTCTTACAATGTCAATATACTCTCTCTGGGTTCGATAGTGCTGCTCATATGTCCGATGAAACTGTTGACGCTGGTCGTAGTGCCCCTCGTGGTATCCTTTATGCAATTGGTGCCGCTGCCATCTTTGGTTTATTGTTCTTGATCTCTGTTAACTTTTGCGTACAGGATTTCCAAGCACAAATTGTCAATACCTCTATTAGCCCCGCCATGACTCAAGTGTTTTTGGATGGTGTCGGATATAAATGGACTGTCGTATTTACAACTATTATTATGGGCGCCATGTTCTTTTCTGGTTCTGCTTTGACTTTAGGTAGTTCTAGAATGGTCTATGCATTCGCCAGAGATGGTGCTATGCCCTTTTCTAAGCAACTTGCAACTATCAATCCAAAGACTTTGACTCCTGTTTGGGCTGTTTGGGCCAACATTATCTTTGCTATTGTTGTCGGTTTACTGTATATCATCAATGAAACCGCTTTTAATGCTATCGTGTCTGTTAATACCATTGCTTCTTCCATGGCTTATTTTATTCCTATTGCTCTCAAGGTGACTGTAGCTAGAAAGGTATTTACACGTGGTCCATTCCATTTGGGTCCCTTCTCTGACGTGATTAACGTTATCAGCTTAGTTTGGATCTTGTTGACATCCGTATTGTTTGTTTGTCCTACCGAGTACCCTGTTACACCTCAAAATATGAATTATGCTATTGTTGTCTTTGGTGGTGTGATGGGTTTGTCCGTTGCTTATTATCATTTCAGAGCTCGTCAATGGTTTAAAGGACCAGGAAAGAGTATGGAATATGATCCTGCATTGGATGGCCTTCCAACTGATATTATTATGGAAGAACGTAAAGATCATAAACATAATGATTCTGATGGATCTAGTCAAAGTAGCTCTGATGGTCCCAAGAAGTATCAAATTAGTCAAGTTGAGCGTATCTAAATACCCCCCCCCCTCCCTCTCTTAAAAGAATATAATTATACTTTTTTTTCCCTACCCCCTTTATCTATTATTATTTAATAAACTTTATATTTTGTATATACTATAATTTAAAAAGTTTATTTTTTAGCAGGAGTTATGGTACTAGAAGGACGAGCAGGAGAAGAAGATCTTGATGAAGATCTTGAATGACGACCAATCTTATCAAACACAGATAACCGCTGTACTTTTTTCTCAGTTGCAGAAACTTCCTCATCCTCAGAGCTGCTATCTGACGAGTCAGAACCCTTGGAGTTCATACTAGAGATACTAGAGTGGCTATTGATTCTAAACATACTAAGACGCTTTGTTTTTTTGCTTGATTTCTTTTGTTTCTTGACCTTGTTTTCAGGGCGAACTACTACTACGGGTACAGGAGAGTGTTGTAAACAGTATTTAGAGACACTGTTAATAAACATTCCTTTTAGTTCCGACAGACCTCGGGTTCCAACGATAAGCATAGAAGGTTGGTAGACGGAAATCTATATATTTTATATTATGTTAATTTTTTTTACCGTTAAATGCATATATTGTATCTCATGCCATTTTTACCATGCTTTGAATTGTTTCTTGAACTTTGCCGATCACAAATTCAATAACTGCACTAATCTATTACAATAATTAAAATCATTACATAATATTTACGATCTTTTTTCTTTTTTATTACCTTTAAATCAGGTCCGCCTGCTGCCATAATTTTACTCATAACAGTTGAGGCTCTTTCTTTTGACTGAAGCTCTTCATGTCTTAACATGGCTTTTAAATTTGGTCTATTTTCTAATATATGTTTATATATATCGTTAATGTGGGGGTTTATACATGTATATATATACTAACCACTCATATCTACCGTGAGAACTCTTAAAACAATGATCTCATCTCCATGATCAACAAGGTTCTATGTATTTAATTTTTTATATATGAATATTAAATCTATTTAAATTTTCTTGTTGTTCGACAAACCTCAATAGCCCAATCTAAAGCATAATCACTATAGTTTGCTAAATCAGTTGCTACCATAAATGTCCGACTACGTCTGGTACGTTGATAACCTTGATTTTTGCCTCGTAAAGTAAATGAGTAGTCGGGTTGGTCTTGATCGGTCATGGTGTCAAATGAGACACCGCGAACGTAATCATCTGGCTGTTGAATGACTGGAATCGTATGTGTAGCCATTTTTTCTTTTTTGTTTCGGGGTCGAGAAAAGAAAAGGATGCTAAAAAGAGAGTGGAATCGGAATCATCACTCTTTATGCATTTGTGTAACAAATAATACCACTAACAATGATTCGATTTTGAAAAATAGAGGGAAACAATATATAAGATAGCAGTGGGGTTTCTTTTGAGATAAAATGACTAGTTGAAGTAAACACACTTCCAGGAAGAAACTATTCGCTTTATTAGGCAAGTAATATGATCCCTTAACGCGTATCCTTCTTTTTTTTTAAGTGATTTGTCATTTCATGCAAAAGAGCACACAAAAAAAGATGCCCTTTCTTCTTCTTTTCTTCACTATTGCGAAAAAGCAAATATTAGCGAATCCTAAACCAAAATCAACGCCACCTATTGATCTAAAAAAAACAATACCGTATACCTGTCAAACATACACAGAAGATCGTTTTATTTTCTTCGTTACTTTTCGCGGCTGGCTCAATAATTTCTATACTGAAAATGCAATCTTTTAGTACTTTTACCGCTATAAATACGCCGAAAAGTGCTTTTCTAACAAGCAAAAAAAAAAAAAAAAAAAAAAAAAAAAAGAGTATTGGATCCATCTATTGTAGGATTTAATTGGAGCGATATACATCTCTTTTTAAGACTAATTGTTGCTGGTATTCTTACAATAACTACTTTTAACCTTGCTAACCGTATTTATGATGCCGTCTATGCTGATACAGTATTAAGACGTATGCAAATTGTATTTGACAGATATCAATTAGTTATTTGGGTTGTTCAATCTCTTGGAAGTTTAACTGCTAGGTCTTTAAAAGAAGATTCATTTGGGTTTGTACAAAATGACATTGATGGCATATTGAATTGTTTGTTACGGCGCTTGGCAGATGTTGAAACATATGTACAGGACCCTCCTATGGCCTATAAGAAGTTGTTGAATCAGAAGGTGATTCCTAGAGAAGTTGAGGCGATTATTTTAGGTAAATATATATAATGTATGGTGGTAAAAAAAAAAAATAGTAACACGCGTCTTCTTTTGTAGCTTTAAAAGAGGCTATTAATCAAATTTCTACTCCTTACGTTTAATAAGTATACAGATAACTTTAAGGTGGATAGCAAGTATGATACTGAATGGCAAAGCTTCTTGAATTTTCAAGAATAGGCTAAAAAAAACAAAAAAAAACAGTTTGAAGGGTTTCTTTATGAGGCTTATATCGTAAAGTAATTGATAGTTTGTGTCATCTGCATTAAGCGTGTTTAGCTATTTTTTTTTCGCGTAACAATATTTTTTAGAAATCAGATTTTTTTTTTCTCTTTGATAAAAACTCTTCTTTTATAGCTTTATACAAATATGGACGAAAATCCCGTTGAACGTCTTCAACATGAAGACAGCGAAAATTTACTCACTCCCAAAGAAGAATCGGACCCTGAGAGTCGAGATCTTGCATTACATTCTGCAGTGGAAAGAGAAGCTGATCAAATGTCAGTAGAAGACGACCAATTACCGATCCAGGGAAATTTAACCAACGATAGCTTGTTATTACGCCCATTAGACCTTTCTTTAGGTTCTCCAGAAGGAAGTAGAAGTAGAAGTAGAAGTGGAAGTGGAAGTGGAAGTGAAAGTGAAAGTGGAAGTGCAAGTGCAAGTGCAAGTGAAAGTGGAAGTGAAAGCGAAAGCGAAAGTGATATGGAAGATATAATTACCGAAGCGTATGATAATATTGAACAAAATTACGACGATGAATTTGTTGAAATCGATAATTCTAATGTTACCTCAATGGCACATTCTCCTGACATGAGACATGCAACTCAACGAGAATTCGAACGACAAGAATCGGAACAACTAGAATATGAACAACAAGGATCGGAACAGCAAGAAAATGAACAGCAAGAAAATGAACAGCAAGAAAATGAACAGCAAGAATACGAACAACAGGAATGTCAACAAGAGGATATAGTACCTAGTCCAGTTGCTGACGATACGACTCCTGGACCGATCGATCAACCCTACTGTAACTCACGAAGATTATCACTTGACATGACTGAAGAAGATCTCATAAAGCGTAACGAAAAACTATTTGAAACAGACACATTTTTCACTAGAGAAGCGTACGAGGCATACACAATGTACCCACCAGTGGTTGTTGATGCCGAGGTGGAACATATTATTCGATTGGCTGAACAAAGACATAATAAAAGACCAAGTGACCAATTGATTGATGAAGAGCAGCGACTACAGAAGGTAGAGTATACGGAGGAGGATGCCGAACAACCGTATGAACATGCAGAATCAATATGTGAATTACGACGACAACCTGAACTAATTAGCCCAGCTGAAATAGTGCCGAAGATTGAACCAATTGATGAAGCAGTTCCTCCACTAGTCGCAGAAACAAAAACACGAAAGAAACAAAAAACTGCAGGACCTACAGGGCCTACAGTTTTAGATACGGTCTTGACAGATATGTTGAGGTATAATAGATCACAAGTGACTGTATCAGAACCCTCTGATTTGGAAATTGCGGCTATGGCCGCTGGATTGGATACTTCAAACCAACCTAGTGTAACGACATGTTCCAAGTTTACAAAAGAAGATCATGTACGATTTCTTCGTATTTCAGAAGCATTAAAAACTGTAAGTACCGAAAGAAAGAAAAAAAAACTAGAACCCAGGAGTTTTATACTTATTATTGGTGTTAGGGATCGACAAATCTATCTGAATCAGACATGGAAATGTATAAACAAATGTGTACTGAGATAAAACGCGAGCAAGATAATTTTATAAAGGAGCAAAGGAAACAGATTTCTGAGTCTGGCGTATATGATGTATTAGATGAGAAGGTTGAAAAAATGGTGCAAGAGTATTGCGAGAATGAAAATAAGAGATTATTACAGTACCCTCAATTTTATAAATACTTCAATCTTTTACAAATGCCTGCTCCAAACTCCGTAGCAGATTCTTCCGTTTTATCTTTTAAACATAGTTTATTACAAACGGTAAAATAAGAAGTTTATATTGGAAAAAAAAAGACTGACTTTTTTTATTTTTCGTAGGGAAAAATTGCTACATGTAAAGCATCTTCGTTGGAAACACCGCGTCGCTTAGATTTGTTTAAGAAGTATATCTTTACATCGCCAAAAGAAAATGATGAAATTGATATTGAAGAAGAAGATGAAGATGATAATGACTTGTATTATAAGAAAAAACTTCCTCCTAGTGCCAGTGAAGATAAAAATATCACTCAACTGATACAAAATAATGATGCTGATATTGTTATTTCTTCCGAATGTTTGATTGCAATTGTAGAACTTGTGCATGATATTTCTTTGGATCTTTATATACCAATTAAAGTAGTTGCAAAGGATAATAAGAAAACTTTAATATTTGATCGTCCTTTGCCGAGAGAAGAAATGACGGCCCGCGAAAAAAACAAGTTGGTTTATGATGTAGTGTTTAAAAGCTTATGTTTGGATTGGCCCAACAGACATGATATTTCACTTGTACCTGAAGGAAATATAGATATAGATAAAAAAAATGATGAGGAAGAAAATTTACAGTACAATATGTGGAAATTTGGTGATATGAATATATTAATTCGACATCAAATAGATGGTGAATTAATTGAAAACGTAAGTCTTTTTACATAAAAAAAATATTCATTTTATCTTATTAAAATATGGGATAGGCAACCAAGAAGTCTGGATCAAAAGATCGTAGGGTTTATTTAACAAGTAAATTGGATTATCAGATTCACCAAGGAAGAGAGGAAATTATAACACCAATTGAAAGGTCAAGGAACTGGCTTCGATCTTATGTGGGTGGACATGCTACAGTTTTCGAAGGACGTATAGATGTTGTTAATAATCGACTTGTACGTGTCGACAGAAAAGAAATGGTTGATATTATGGGTGGTCAATGGAGACCCATGTTGGAAAGTGAATTACTTCGTTATACGTTCTCTAAATTACGCAAAATATTGTTGGCGCCAGGAAATTATTTATTACAGCATAAGAAAGATGATCGTAACTTCTTAATATTTCAAGCTACAGAGAAGGCAAGTGATTTGGATTTATCTCTTAAAAAGATAAATCCTACATTGATTAAATCTGAAAAGTCGTATATACCTGCTTGGTCAGCTATTGAAAATCAAATTCCTTGGACTTTTTCACCTAAATAAAAAAAACTTTTTTATTTTATTTTTTTCTTATTTGAATGTAATACTTTTGGAAAATATAAACTAGAAAAATAAGGTTGCTTTTTATAAATGAGAGCTGGTGTAGAATAGGTATACCTATTGCTAATGCAAATAAACCGTCTATTATTTTGTTTGTTATTATTTCTCTTTTTTTTTTTTTTTTTTTTTTTTTTCTTTTTTTTTTACCTATTGCAATATTAATGGATTTATATACCATTGTATCTATTGAGACATTATTGACCATATGCATCTGATGGTTTATATATAATTGAGGTATAATTATTAAAAAGTGAGCGAGATTAATACTAATAGTAGTAGTAGTAGTAGTAGTAGTAGACCAAAGCTCAAACAACAGAAATAAAGGTGTAACGATGCAAGCTATATACTGTAGTGCAGTACAATCTAGCATATTTGTTGTGTTTTCTCCTCTTTTAATTAAAGTAGGATGTTGTATAGGTATCGTTCTTATCACAAATCTCGTCTTCTTCGGATGCTGAATCAATATCCAATAATATTTAAACTTGAATAATCGATATAGTTTCCAAATTTCAATACAGATACGAATCAATTGAATTGTGCATGTTAAAGTGCTCTTTAAATCAAATAGAATGATTTGGATAGATAGATTGAGGATGATACTAGATGTTGAGACACCTATACTGTTGGTTTTATCTATCCAAAACGAGACATCTAAAATATTATTATTAGTACGGCTTAAAAAGTAATAAAAAGATGCTACAAACCATTTTTAACAGCCAACAATTCAAACAATCCGTGCAAGAGACAGGTTATTAAAGTAAAACTTAAGGTATATGAAGGGTTCATGTTGCTCATAAATTGTTTGGTTTCATCTATTGAGTATGACGGTGAGGGCTTTTTTTCATCTGCCAAGACGGCGTAAACATTGAATTTCCACAGGTTAATGGTTTCAAGTTGAACAGTTAATGGTAATATGCTATAAAAAAATAATATTAGCAACAACTTACTAATTAAAGAAAAAAGTATATTACCCTGTTGTATGGTTAATTGGATAAGCATCTTTTTGTATTAACCAAAAATCGTTGGGAAATACAATTGGTCTATAAAAACCAACTCGTTGACGTCCTTGATTATTTAAAAAGTCTAGAATATATACTTGTTACTTTTTTTTCAGAAAATAGTAATAGAATTTTACGTTTTAAAGTAGCTGGATGTAAAGTATCTTTACTTATATAATCTTTTGGATGATGAACTAGACTTATTGTGATTGTGTTATGCCAGTAAGGTTTATTTTGATAGAATTTTGTTAGGCCTTTTTTCGTTGATTGGTTAGTTTTCTATTTATGTAGGTTGCAATAATTTTCATTACCATGACAAACATAAACTATTGAATCTATCGAAAAAGAAGAATTTGCTGGGTCAATTGGAAATGAATCTTTTACAAGAAAAATGTGAGCATAAATTGCAACATTTTTATGCTAATTAGAAAAAAAAAAAATGTGTTTAGTCAAATTGCTAGTTATATGGAGAACATATAATGGGGGGAATTTACTGTAATATCAACCACAGCATTTGTTAATATCGGACTATCATTATTTTGTAACTGAAATTTCCAATTAGGTTCTGCTTTATAGTCAGAAAACAAGTTATCTGAATTGATATAAATCGAAAGTGTCATCCAGGTATTCTTTTTCCACAGTGGAACTAGTGCCATGTTATGAAACGAGTGCGGGATGTTTGGCACATCTAATAATAATGAATAAAAATAATAAATAAAAACAGGAGGCATATAAAAACAGCACATGTATTATACTACTTTGTTGTTGACATGAAAATTCGCTCAGCTGTATTAAAAATGCAAACACTTGAATAAGCAATGTCAACCTCATTTAACAAATGCAATTGAAAAAGAAAGAAAGAATTTATTTACGAGTTTGAGCTCCCTTTTTTATTTTATTTTATATCTCCTTCTCCCAAATATTTGTTGTTTATCCTTCTTGACCTACAAAAATATGGCATAAATATTTTTAATTTTTGTTTGTGTATGTACAGCTTACCAAAATCTTTAGTGAATTCAACTTGCTGCAAAATATCAGCTTTATTTACAGTAGGTCTAGAAGTGGTGACAGCTTTTAAAAAGTCCTGCACAGTTAAATCCGGTTCTAAAAGTTGATCTGGCTCAATATCAACCCAAGTCATTTCTAGCGCACCATCAGCACCTGGTGAGCAAGGAGTTAAATAACGTGAAATTTTACTTGGGTCCTGTCTAGAAGGTGCCTCGACCCACTTAAAATGTGTTGCCATCTGTACTTTACGAATAGGTTGCATTAATGCGTCTCGTACAATAACTGCTATATCGGAACCAGAATAACCTTCAGTCATCTCTGCTAATTTTCGATAATCGGCTTGTGACAATGTACAGGGTGTGGATCCAACGTTTAATGCGAATATGGTTACTCTAGCATGTAGTTCAGGAAGTGGAATATATATACGTTTTTCAAATCTTCGACGGATAGCAGAATCTAACTGCCATGGAATATTGGTTGCGCCAAGTACTAGGACACCATCCATATCGTTACCTACACCGTTCATTTGAACTAGAAACTCCGTCTTGATTCGACGTGATGCCTCTGATTCGCCTTCTCCTCTTGTACCACACAATGAATCTACTTCATCAATAAATACAATTGACGGTTTATTCTCTCTTGCCATTTGAAATAATTGCTTTACTAATCTTTCACTTTCTCCTAACCATTTGGAAACTAAATCAGATGATGAAACACTAAAAAAAGTTGAATTGGCTTCTGTAGCTACAGCTTTGGCTAGATATGATTTACCGGTACCGGGAGGTCCGTAAAGTAAAATACCTCTCCATGGTTTACGTTGTCCAGTGAATAAATGTGGAAATTTAATTGGTAAGATGACAGCCTCTTTTAAAGCTTCTTTTGCACCTTCTAATCCAGCTACATCGTTCCATCGTATATTTGGTTTCTCGGTTAAAATGGCACCAGTTAAACTGGCTCGCATTTTTTTCATATCTGGATCGTCATCATCTTCTTCATTATTACTCTTTTTTCTAATCAAAATTTTTTATATGTCTAAGTTTGACTCTTTTTGTGTGTGTGCAAGTTTTTTTTTTTTTTACTTACTTTTTAGATGCACCATTTGCACCTATTGGTTCCTTTTGTTTCTTTTCTTGTTCGTTCAGGAATTCTTTCAACATTTCAGCTCTATCCAAATATTCCATAAATCTTTTTCGAATCGGTTCTTTTAAACGATCATTTTTTTCGTCTATTTCGCTTATACTTTTCAATTTACTAGGCTCTTTTTGTTTTTGTTTTTTAACGAGTATTACTTACATTTAATTGCAGTCATAAAGTATTCAAGTGCATTTTGATAAAGGGTATATGCCTCTTTATAGTTTCCTCTATGATCTTCCTCGGTTGCTTTCTTTACTATTTCAATAGCCTTCTACTTTTTGCTGTTAGAATTTTATTTACTCATTTTTTCGGAAATCAAGTTCAAACTTACTGCTAGAAAGTCTGTGTTAGACATTATTTTAAAATTAAATACGATACGGTTTTTTTTTAAAAAAAAAAGAAAAAAAAACAAGAAAGTGTGAAAGGAAATTCTTGGCATTAAGCTTTTTTTTTTTGGTGTGACTCTGAAGGCAAAAAAAAAACGTGACTATTTTAAAAAATACGTCATATTTATTATGTTTGGACTCCCTTTTTTTTTAGCAATTCTTTTTTTTTTTACATATTATAATCATAAATAAATATGGATGAATCTAACGCAGAGGATAGACCTGATCAATTTACTCAAGAGTCTAAGGATCAACAGTAAATAGATTTTTTATAGTGATATATATATTTAAATGTTAACCAAAGCTTTTTTTTAGAAGTAACAACGTAGCTAAACCACCGTTTCGACCCATGATGAATAATGCATTTGATCCAGTCATGAAAATGGGTATGATGAATCCAGTACAATACCAACACTTTCAACAAATGATGATGATGCAACAGTTTCAAAGACAACAACAAATGCAAAGATCTGCTGCTGCTGCTGCTGCCGCCGCCGCCGCTGCAGCTAATAACCCTTCAAATATTCCGCCTGAAACTCAAAAACCTCCCACTGGTTATACCTGTTTTAAATGTGGACAACCTGGCCATTGGATTTATTATTGTCCTAATGTACCTAAAGGACAATTTGTTTCTAGACCTCAAAGGTACACACACACACACACACACAAGCGTGTTTATGTATTTAATTACTAATACATATTATTATTATTTTTAAAAAAAAAAGAAACGTAGAAAATGAAAATAATCAACAAGGTCAAAAACCTCAAGAATTATGTTGTATTGTTTGTGAAAAACTAATGGCTGAAGCGGTGCTTTTATCTTGTTGTGGAAAATCGTTTTGTAAAGAATGTACGTATGATTGCTTTTTTGACAATCTATTATTTTTTTTTAGTTTGTATCTTTTTTTTGTTTTGTTTTTTTTCTCGTTTATATATTTTATTCAGAACAAAGCATCGTCTGAAATGGGGGGAACTTTTGATGCCAATCTCTTTTTCTTTTTAAAATGTGGTTTTATTTATTTTTTGGTTTTATTACATGACTTGGGAGGAACAAAAAATAGCAGCTAAAAAAAAAAGAATATTACTACTACTATAACTTTCTCTTTTCTTTATTATTGCATATTCATTATTTTTTAATTTTTTTCAGGTATTACAACAAGTTTAGAAAAATCAAATTCTTGTCCTTCATGTCACGCAGAGAATGTTACGATCGAACAAAGCATTCCCAACAAGACATTACGATTAGCTATTGAAGCTTATATTGAAGAAGAAGAAGAAAAGAAAAAAGAAGAACAACCCGAACCTCTTCATACTGGTGATGAAGAACCAATGGATACCAATGAGGAATCAAAGCAGGAACCAGAGGTAAATACGCATATATGTGTATATATTCATTATTGTTTTTTTTTGTTTTGACAGTTTTATGTAGTCTTCTACTGCCGCTGCAAAGTCAAATGTACCACCAACTACAACAACAGCAACTACAACAATAACAACAGATAATGTCGAAGAACGAAAGATGCCAATGAGAAAAGCCATGCCTCTCAATTTTAACGAAAACATGATGATGCCACCTGATATGTTTCCTGCACCTGACATGAACTGGATGAATATGGCCCGACCACCTTTTATGAACAATCGGTTCCCAGGCTTTAACGGTGATTGGAATAACAATGAAATGGATCAACGTCCTGGTGGTTTTATGAACCCTAATTTTGCACCTCAATTTAATAACAATGAAGAAATGTACATGCAACCTTTCCCTGGTATGCCTCCTCCTCCTCAAGAGATGTTTGGATTTAATAATACTTTTAGAGGCGGGTTTAATAATAATATGCGTGGACGTGGTGGTAGAGGAGGAGGTCGTGGATTTCATCATCAATCGAGTGCCAGACGCCATGAAGAAAAGAAGTCAGAAGAGAATATTCCTACTGGACCTCGTTCTGATCATGCTTATTCCAGATCAAGATCTCCCCGTGACCGTAGTCGTGGTGAGAAACGCGAGGATAGAAGACGTGAGGACAGAAGAGACGATAGAAGAGACGATAGAAGAGACGATAGAAGAGACGATAGAAGAGACGATAGAAGAGAAGACAGAAGAGAAGATAGAAGAGAAGACAGAAAAGATGACAGAAAAGATGATAGAAAAGATGACAAAAAAGACGATGATAATAGACGTGATGAAAAAGATAAGCGTTCCGACGACAAACGTGAAGATAGACGTCGTGAACATTCAAGAAAGAGGTCAAGATCTCCTAAAGAAGACCGCTCTTCATCTCGTCACAGATCCAGTCGTCATTCTTCTTCTAGACATCATTCTTCGAGATCGAGATATAGAAGCCGTGAAAGAAGCGATAGAGATAGATCTGAAAGAAGTGATAGAGATAGATCTGAAAGAAGTGACAGGGTCAGAAGTGAAAGATCTGACCGTGATAGATCGGACAGAGATAGATCGGACAGAAGTGATAGAGATAGGTCTGATCGAACTGAAAAATCTGATAAGTCAAAGACTAGAGAGAAGAGTCGCGAAAGAAGTGAAAGAAGCGAAAGAAGAAGACATGAAAGAAGATGAGTTTTTTTTTTTCCTTTTTTTTTTCAGTTAAATAAAATAAACCTTTATGTTTTTATCTTGGCAGTGGTTTGTTTGAACAAAGTTAAACTTTTCGCGTTTAACCGCTCATAAAAAAATAATAATATAAGTGTTTCGAACATTTCGCGTAGAACTTATTCAACTGAAAAAACCTTTTTTTTTCTTTAGCACGGATAAACTATATACCCAACACGTGATATTCACGTGTTTTTATTATTGTGCTTGTTAT